>LR140652.1:0-15600 GCA_900659605.1 Tisbe holothuriae | reverse complement strand
GTCATCTCAGCTCTCTGGTGGCGATTTTGCGCTAGCAGTAAATCTCACTGTGTCGCAAAGTGCCAACAACGTCGGGCTGCGCCGTATTGATTGCGGACAAGCTCCATAGTGGAAGAAACCTCTTCTTGGAAATGCTGGCAAATATTATGATGTGCAAGATGTACACGTACATACTATGTGTTCTTGAAAGGCACTCAAGAATGGCTATTATTCAGGAAGCATATTCAAAGCAGGAGTGTTGCTGGAGCAGCAGATATTGTGAAATATCTTGTTTGTCCAGTTTACAAGCTTTATTTCGCAGATTTTTGCCATTTTTGACAAGGGATCTTTAAGAATCTCGTCTTACCTGAGCCCCAAAAATGATGCCCAGGTTATCTAAGATAGCCTAAAGCGTACTCTCGACTGGCTCAATGTCAAGTTTAAGAGCTCCTTCCTCATTTCAAACAAAACCAAGCTGCTTAATGACCCACAGAGAAGCTAAAAAAGGATCTTGACAACGTTCTTGAGTACAACAGCTGTTAGAACACACCCAAGAAGGGCAGAAGAAAACGCGGCTGTTGCGGTGACAAAAGTTTTCTTCTCCATGCGGCCTCTCTCTCGTCTTCAATGAAAAGTCCAAAACAAGTTTGCCCTCTCCTGTATTTCCAAGAAATGAATGAGCTCGCTGATGTCTTGCCTGTCAGCTTGTTTGTCGGAGATATAGTTGAGAGATACACCCATCCATCCGACGTAAACACACATATCTCGTACGTTTAAGACGCCAGATGCTAACCAATATACCACATTTAAGCCGTGTTAAATAACGAATAAATCTTTACAGCAATGGAAGGACCAATTCTCGGCAACATGCTATCGGAGGGGGAGGGCGACGACTCGATTGGACTCAGCAGCAGCAGCTATTACTTGCTAGACAGCGACAACGGCTCAGCTGAGATGGGACAGCCAGAATATGACGACGACGGTGAGAAGGAATATTAATCATTTTGTGCTGGCGATCATCGTCATGTTTTAAGACTGTTTTCTAGATAGGGACCTTTTCAAGGCCTTCGTTACAAATTGATTCAGGCCTGTAAACAGGCCGGTTAGTGTAAGGCCGTACTATTAAATATTATATAGAGACCATATCATATCAGGAATTATTCGACGAGAGCCAGTGTACGTATGATTCCCACATGTCTTAAGAAGTGATTAATTTGACCAAAAATGTAGCATACCAAGTCCTAAAATAGCTCTCTTAGCAACCCTAACTATCTTTCCAGGCCTCGTTCTCTCCGGCGACAAGAACTACTGGGCCGTGCTGCTGCTCCTCCTCTGCGTGGTGGTCGTCTTCGGCAACGTGCTCGTCATCCTGAGCGTGGCGAGGGAGCGCCTGCTGCAGAACATGACAAACTTCTTCATCGTGTCGCTGGCCGTGGCCGATCTGCTCGTCGCGGGATTCGTCATGCCGTTCTCGGTCTACGTGCTGGTAAGCGAGAATAATGCTTTGTGAACGATATATTTGCTATTTTAGATGTCTTATAAAACGTTGTAAACTGCGTTTTCATCTTTGTTTCGTAACCCTTTAATTGCATTCCCCGAAATCCCATTTTGACGTGATAATTGCATTAGAAGTGTCGCCGCCGCCGCCGAAGGGAGGGGGAAAAATCTCTCTTCTCTTTTTGGCAAAGTGTTTCGTGAACGCAGCTTGTTTCTTTCTTTGTCACATCGTTGGCACAACAATGACTTTTATCCTCCTTTTGTATCTCCAGGCTCTTTACATTCTCTTTGGTCCAGCCGCGGGGTTCTCGACTAAAGACTGTCACTCGCATACGAACATGTTCATTAGACCGTGCGTATTGTTTGTGTTTTCTCAATCTCCAAGTGCAAAATACACTTGGTAAAAGAAAGGTTTGATCAGGCTGTCGTGAGGGAAAACCATAAAACCAGACTCCGTTCTAAAGCACGTCTGGTGAAAATTGAAAGCAAGTTCCTAAAGCAGTTCCATCACTCTGTACACGAGTCTTATAATCATTGCTTCACTGCCAGAATATCGATATAGTGTATGACTACATACATAATCTACAAGTGGGGCTCAAGTACGGGTGCGGCGGTAAAAGGCGGCAGACCAGAAGTGTATTAAAACCTGGAAATCCGATAAAATGCACTAGAAGTCCCAAGGGAAATGCTCTCTCAACTCATTAATTTCAAAGTTAAATTGAGTCCCTACTATTCATGTCAACATAAAAGCCTTTTCTGTCGATATTTAGAGTGAAATAATGGCCTTAGGGCTTGGAATCCCGGATGTTACTCTTTCCAACATGAAAGCAGCGGATAAAACAATCTAAAAACTGCAACAGTTTAACTTTGTCAACTGCACATGCAATTCTTCTCGGTCTAATGACTAAGACTTAAGCCCAGTGTGATAAATGTCTAAATCTCGTGTCCATTAGCTATACTTTGGTTGTGTGCTCGCTTAGTTGATTGCCTCCAATCTTTCTTTTTTTCGAAATCAGGCACTTTGGGAAATTACCCCGCGTTTAGTCTCTCTTTTTGCACTGGGGGCGTTATGTTTAAACAAAAGGAAAAACGTGCCATAACTTCAAATCTACATTTTGCAATAATTGCCTAATAAACTTTGAAAGGCTGGCATTCTTTGTGTAAAAGCAACATTACATGCACGTTTTCCAAAGTTTTATAATTATTACTGCATTCAATAGATCGTAATTGAGACACACTTTTCCCTCCGTCATGAAAAGACACTTTTTCACACTACATCTATCCCGACCTAGAAATGTATGCATATGTAAGGCAGTAGCAGCTCCCCGGAGGGAGTCCCGAATACAAGGATAGAGCTCGAAAAAAGACATGTTCTATTCAGAACCCTTGGAGACACAAAGATGCTCCAAAACGGAATGAAAGAAAGTACTTCTCTATCCAACTGTGCTTGTTAATCCCATATTTTGCATAATATTATGTCCCTTCTGTAATTACGTTGTTAATGCGGCTTTGTCAGAGTGTTAATAATGCCACTGTCGTCATAGACAGTACAAAAGAAAATGAAGGCAGGAATTCCACGGCCTTTTTCGTATCGACAGGTGCCAGTCTTTTGTTATGTTTACAGCAAAGGACAAATATGTCGGTGCAAGTAATTAACCACCACGGTCAACAGTGTGTGCATTAGCATTATTATCACAATCCACGGGGATCTAATCAGTGAAAAACTTACAGCTCTATGCATTCATTACAAAAGGCTGCTGCGTCCTATAAAAAGTTATTTTTTTTCTACAAGTTTAATTACGCGAGCTGGCGGCCTTTTGCAAAAGAGTGCATTTTCCTTGGAAACTAAGGCACGATATTGTAATCCTGTTTATAGGCCAAGCTTGAACAAGCTCTCAAAAGATCTTTTTACCACCCTGCAAATGTAAACCGCCTTTTTTGGCTTCAGCAGTGATTGTTTTTCAATTGATTTAGGCAGCGGCAGCAGTGGCAGATGTGTTTACAGGGATGCCATTTTGGTAACGAATTGATCTTCCAAGGAGGGCAAATTTGGCTCTAAAATGAGTCAAACTGGCAACCCTGGTGTATTACATGACCATAGACGTGCTAAAGTATGTTTCAGATGCCGCTCCATCATTCGATAAACTTGAGAGAAGAAATCACTTTTGTGTTTTCACACAACAATAAAGAAAATTGTTTTGCGAGAGAAGGGAAAGAAGTTCTTTGACATGATGGAGCTGTTATAAGATTGATTTTAGGCCTTTAAGACAATAAAATCTTGGATGAAGCTGCAAAAGTGATTTCCTTATTTTGAAAAGCAATTACACATGACGTGCTATTCTTAACACTGTTCAAACATTTACATAGTATCATCATCTTAAGTAACACGATGAACGCTATCGTATGCAGAGTACGTCGTCGTGTATTGACACAGGATGCATCTCACTCTACCCCGATGAACATGCATTCAATTTCAATGTGCAAACAACGGTACAATGGTGATAATTAAACAAATATGAGGAAAATATATTCGATAGTTTTGCTGTACGTTCGGCATCTTAGTTACCAAAGCGCTTCAGTCGTACTAATGACCACAATTTGCCGTACATTTCTAACATCATTAAAGTGGCCCTTAAGATCGCACCTCTTCCCCTCCCTCCCTGGGGAGTTCATATAATATAGATGAGCAAAGACGATTGCATTTTCCACATCCTTCCTCCTCTGCGGGGAAGAGAGTTCAAAGATCCGTCTTGGAGGAAAGTGGGGATCAGAAAACAGGGTTTCTCTCTTTATTCTTTATCCTTTCTCTCTTTTTTCTTTGCTCAACCGCTAACACCGTCGTCGTCTTCATCTTCTTCAGCCTCATCTATCGCAATCAGAAGATACTTTAGGGATCAAGTACAAACACTGTGGGAGACACAGTGGGTTCGGAACTATATTAAATAAGTTTATGCTAATGTGATCCACTGTGCTGTGTACTTTTATTTTCTATGGCATGCGATTAGAACCCACTGTGAATGTGTTTGGGTGTGTTATACTTTTACGCTTTCCAATGGCCTACATTAGAACCCACTGTGTCATGTGAGGTATTCCTTACAATCCTCTTCAGTCCGCAACGTTTCACTCATCAGCGAAAAATGAGCTTCTTCTCTCTCTACCATCAAAAAGGGCCTTAAAGGTGTAATTTGCATGATTGCACTCACCTTCAAGGAGGGGGAAAACGAGCTGCTAAGGGACATATCATTATGATATTATTACGACGTCGTCCTAACGTCTTAATAATAGATGGGTAGCAAAATTGTTTTAAGACTCAGCTGTTTGGCGGCGGCTCGCTAGACTTCTGCTGTTGACAGGGTAATCATATTAAGCAGCTGCTGTGGGGATATTTATTTTTGCACGGAAGTTTTTGCCTGAGGTAAAAATATGTGTGTACGGTAATAACACTTGAATCTGTCACTGTGTAAGGCATATATTGATAGGCGTGTATAATGGACGAATGTAACACAATTTTGCTATATAAACATAATGACATGTGTTCTTTTTATGTCCATCTTTGCTATATTAAGAACACACATTCTCCTTCAAAGTATATAGAGTAGCGCATTAAGCGAGTGTGTATGACGATATTGTCTTATAGCCACATTTCCAAAACCAAAGACACCTCTAATGTTTTTATTTTCCCAATATGTTAAGGAGTTCTGTGGTAAACCCGATATTTTTACGAGGCAGCGACTTTCTCTCTCTCTCCTTATCCGATAAACGTGCGTATCTTATCAAAACACCTTCACACAATTAACATGAATTATGGACGAGTGGAAAAGTCTTAATATTATAGCAACATGAAAATCGTACTTGTAAAGTTTTATACAACACGATATTGACCTGAAAAAGGATGAATGGACTTGAGGAAAACATTTTCTCTCTATTTCGCCGTTCTTAAAGTCAATTGCTTGAGAGAGAATTGAAAACGGTGGAGGAGAGAGTTTTTGAAGGCCTTTTCTCATCCGAAAAATGGGGAATCCATTGAAGTATTATTACATTGAAATGAGGGGAGATATTTCAGCTCGGTGTGCGGGTGGCTTTGCTGCTGGTCTTCTTCGTCTTGCGCGACAAGATAACATAAATCGTGCAGCAGCCAATTTGTTGTTCTCGGCGAAGAAACCATTGTTGCCAAAAGACTGCTTTTCACTACTTTTATACCCTCCTTGGTAGTGGAGTTTATTTTAGATTCAGGGTTGCCACTTAATAACACAGTTTATGGCCCTAAACACTACTCAAAATTGTATCAACCCTTGACTGTAAAAGGCACAAAAGAATGGTCTGAAGAGGGAACTTGATGATTGAGCTACTTAGTCGCATTATATCTGCATGGATAGCGAGAGTGATGATTGTAGCATGAGGGAGAAATGCAAAAGAGCCCAATTTTTACCAGACGGGCCTTTCATTCACATGTCATAATAAGACTCTGACTCTGACACTGCAGCAGGAAAAGTGAATAGCTAGTTGTCTCTAAATGCATTAGACCATGACGTTCATTGCTATGATGTGTATATCCAGGGACTAATTTAGATCTTTTGAACGTTAATTAATGCGTATAATATGCAGATAGAATCATGCTGTAAATCATGAGCAGCAGGGCTTGACGGCATGGGAGCCCATTGTCGCGATTACACTTTAACAATTACTTCCAATTCAAGAGATTAGGATATAGAAGCAAAATTAAGACTTTGGATATGAGAAATCTCACCATTTGTCTGTTCTTGGAAAAAACCTCTTTTTAAAAGGAAGGATTTTTCGTAGCGTAGCAATCTCTTTTCAGAGCGCACGTGCATAGAAAGCAGGGTCATATGTCTTTGTAAGAGTTGACACCAGGAAGAAGGGTTTTAATTTAGACTAAATTAACATTCTGGGCAGAATACAGGCTAAAGCTTACGCAATTTGCAAAGAAATACGGGCGAGGTCATAGTTTGCCCATATATTCGAGCGCTAAATACATTGCAGAAAATATTGAATCCAGTCAGCTAACTTTGTATATATTCTTCATACCTGCCCAAGTGCAGACTGACCTGAGTATATTGTTTTTTCGCAGCTTTCTCGTTAGACAGAGGTCAGCTTTCAGCATTTTGTAATTATTTCAAACATATTTATTAAACTGTTGGTATATATAAACAGTTATAGACCAGTGCCAAAATGGATAAGAAGACCAAATTAAAGATGCGTTTGGAACGTAAAAAGTCAAAGGAAAATGGTTCGACCAAAGTTGAACCGGAGGCTGCATCTAAACCCAATGCTCAGGAGTTCAAGCCACCGTCGCCAAAGCTAGAGGAGTCAAATATGAAGAGTTTTGACGTTTTACCCCCTCTGGCAACATTACGAACTTCAAGCAAGGAAATGATAAACTCTCCAAAGAAGGTAATGAAATACTAATACTTCCATCTTTAAACTCAATACAATAACGCTTCATATCTTGTCCACCCATTAGAGCCAGAAATCCAAGGTAATGATTTTTCATTACTTACAGTATTTATTATTTATTTATTATATTTTACAGCTTCAGAAGAAGTTAAGTTCTAGCAGAAGTAAAAACAAGAAGTCGGCCGAAATGGAGTCTCTTGATATTGTGATGGAAAAGTCCATTGGAAAGGATGAAGACTTAATGTTTGAAGAAGAAGGCGGAAGTTATTAAACATCTGTGAATTAGGAATACGCTGCAACAAAACGCTCAAGATAAAATAGAAAGAATGTTGATTATACACTCCATGCCAGCAGAAAGTACACTCGTACTACGAGTTCCATATATTTTGTATTCTTGACTTCAAGTCTTGGAATCCTTTTGTTCACACGTGCGTATCGAAGATGAAGGAGAAGGAAGTTGGGTGTCGTTGGAATAAAGGCGTCAAGAGTATGTTAAGACTATGTGATACCTAGTAAAGTACTGTCGTACAGACATATTCTCTTATAATTTGTACACGAAAAAGTTAGTCAAATAGTTCAGAAACATATTGGTAGTCTTAATTATATATTGGAAAGTTAAAATACTCACGAATTAGAGGCCTCAAAGGCACAAAAAAGTCATTTACATTCCTAACAATAAATTGACCTTTTTCATACCTGGATAATTATGCCTTACACTTTATGTCGATACATTTACTCCCTCTTGTGCCTCATTTGTGTTCAACATGGCAAGGACGAAGAAAAAGGCTTCTTCCAAGATCCCTGTAAGGACATCTTCAAAGCAAAGGGAGACTGCAATTGCTGCAGAGGTGCTGGATGGCGGTCGGATACCAGAAGTGGAGAATATCAAGAAACTGGATGAGGTCTATGAGAAGTTGCCAGACATTCAATCGGTATATAAGCAGCTTAAACGGCATATAATAAGCATAAATTTTGTTTTGTATGTTAGCCTGATAGAATAGTTGAGGATAAAGATAAAGATTCAAGTGAACCTATACCCAGAAAAGATGGGGGAGATGGGTTTGCTAAGGTAAGTCCAATTGTCATGTAAATTGATAAAGTGAAAACTTCTTCCTCTGTAGCAGGACAAGTTTGTCTACCCAATGCGGTTCAAGCAAGTCTTTCCGACAAAGACAGAGGAAGAAAAGGGCGGCGATGGGGAGGATGGACAACCGGTTAATGGGATGTCAATAGGGAAAGATTTTGACTTTGGGCTCAATGAAGAACCCATGCAATATTTGTAATGTTAAAGAAACTCTGAGAAAATACATTCCGACTAAAAGAAAGCTAACAGTGAATGGTGCTTTGACAACTGAAAAAAGAAAGTTCTGGATGGGATATAACAAAACTAGGCTGCAATATTTTATTTTAGTCAAGAGTTTAAAGCATTAATTTAATGCATCAAATTTGCCCTTTAAAGTATGTTAAAAGGTTATTGTAGTTTATGAGGTAATGTGCGTACAATGACGCTACCGGTCTTCTCTTGGGTCTCCTTCATTAATCATGAGAAAGCCTAACATTGTCCTGCAAAGCACTTTTGACACTGTTTTGGAGGCCAAAAGAGGTATTATTTTAGCCCATTATAAAATGGGCTGTGGCAGCAGTAACAACAGCAGTGAGGATGATTTTAACGTGACATCCAGAGCAAGTGAGCCAGAGAAGATGGTGCAACCACCAAAGATTGAGCCTTTCCCAGATACCAGACCAAGTGCACCAACTCCTACAAAACCAGCAGCAGTAACTCAAGAACTGGGTAAATCTGACAAACTTGCAGCTGGGAGATTCAATGTTGTAAGCTATATATACTATATTATGATTCAGGGATGCCATATTCTTGTATTTTAGCAGGATTCAGAAGAAGATGAAGAAGGCGGAGATGCTGATTTCTCATTGTTTGAAGGTCAGATGGAGAATGGACAATCGTTAGGAAACGATCTGGACAATGACATTGGATTGGATGAGTTCTGATAGTGTCCATAGGGGAGGATGTACCTGACAGATGATCAAATTGGAAACTATAGTAATTTGGCTTTCAAATATAGTCATAATCTTATAAGTTTAGTGTGGCTTTAGTACCTGAATTTTGTATCATATTGCTTTCTCGTATAATAATCAATTTCGTATTCATAAAAAAGGGACTTAAATGGGTCAATATGGGAAATGGCTTTAGCCAAGGTTCCTCGGTGCCACCCGTGAATGATACCCAAACAATTCATATGTTATTTTGGTGATAATATTCAGACCATTGCAAGGTCATTAAATTTTGCGCCACAAGGAGATAAAGACAACACTTCAAACATCGACTTACTCAGTGACATGTTTATCCTGCTCAGTGACAATAAAAATGGCGACGAGGATACGTTTAACTTTTTTAATATAAGAATAAATCTGAATCAAACTCCTTAAATCAAACTAACTCACAACATATTTATCGTACCTGCTTTTAACTTTCTACCGATCGCATGCGTCCGGTCATTTGGGTCAAAACACTGTTTAAAAATGGGTTGCGGCTCCAGCACGGAATACAAATCCGCTGTGGAGGATGATCTACCAGAGTCTGGAAACAATGCAATGCCAACAATTGGTCTTGTGGACGATGAAGATCAGAGCAGGGGCAACAGAGGACCTCCGCCAGGTGCCCTTCCATCTGCACCAGTCCCTGGGGTATGTCAGCTGCTTTATGTTTAATTCATGTTACATATATTGAAGTCATTTCAGGGTGCTTCCACAATTGGAGGGGGCGTAAACGGTCAATCATTAGGCAAGGATATTGACACCGGCCTGGATGAGGAGTTATGAATATTGTACAATTGAAAATGAGATTTAAGGTGGATAAAAAAGTTGTTAACTCTGTTATTTTGGCCCGCCGTGATCATTATCTTCTCATATGAGTTTGGTCTGATAGAGATCTAATAGCCTTAAAACGTTATGTTTATGTTAAAGTGACTCTAAAACTACAATACAGTGTTAGCCAGCCAGCTCAACAGTCAAGACCTTCACTATGGGATGTTCCAACAGCACCATGGAGGAATCCAAGGTTCCAGAAGTCGAGGTCAGTCCAGAGACGACACAACACGACCTCCCAACAAAGAAGAAGCACAAGAAGTCAAAGAAGAACAAGACAACGCCTGAGGAGGACGCTGCTGAAGACACACCTCCGAGCAAGGATGAGAATGACAACTCGGAGGAGAAGGACGCCTCCGAAAAGGACAAGGAAGCGGATGCGGTCTCTGATATTGAGATGGATGATGGAAAGAAGGATGATTTGGAGGTGAAGGTTCCAGAAGTGGTTGAACCTGACAATGAAGCTCCGACGGATGCTCTGGACGCTGAAGCTGATCAAGATTTTGAACAAGACGGTTAATTGTAATATTAATAATGACAAGTCCGAAATATAAGTTAGTAGAAAGTTCGGGTGCTTTCGCCACTGCGTCAAAAATCGATGGTCAGCTGCGTTTATTACGATTAAAACAAGATTTAAGGTCAGATAAGGGGACCGTTAAGAGAGTCATAAAATGGGCAGTTGTACTGCTAAGGAGAGTGTGGCTCCAGAAGGAGGAGAAGAAGATTCTAATCATGAGGATTCGGCAAAAGAGGACAAGAAGCATTCGGCGTTATCACACGACCCCAAAGGGGACAAGGAGCATTCGGCGTTATTACACGACCCCATCATTCAGAGAGACACCATTGGCGACTTCCCGGTTAATTCGATAACACCGACACCACAAGTAAAACAGTAATTTAGTTAATGAACTATTTTTAATGTTAATATTGTTCCAGCGTCGGAGAAAGAAAGTGACGATTTCATCTTCCAAGGGTGATCTGAATGAAAATGTTGATTTTGATTATGATGAGGATGGAGGAAGAGTCGATGCTTAATTAAATAATTAATGTAATGTATGCTCCATTTAAAGATAATGTTATAAATCTTGTGCTAAAATCGTTAATATTCGTTGTTTTCATTGTCATATTATTGCGCATTGATGGAGGCAAATCGACATCTTCAGAAGTTACGCATGAAGATTATTATCTTAAGTAAGAAAATTAAGATTTAACAAAATGTTACGTTTAGAGTTTAGGCACTGACAGCTGCTATGATTAGTTATTATTCAAGTGTACTCCTTTCACAAATTTCCACTTAATTTCCAGCAAGTTCTTCAGTGTTCTCGTAACATCAATTTAAGGACTTCATTCAGGATTACACGCAACTCTCTCAAAGAGTTTGTTTCTGAGGAAAGAAAACTTTACTGTTTGAAGGATCGGGAGCCACAGTGGTTTAATACTCCTTAGAATACCCTTCTTTCTAAACCATAGTGACATCAGGAGAAATATTGTGTATATCCGCGTCTGGTCGCAAAAATCAATTTCCTGTCACTGGAAGCTGGGGAAAATATAACTTGAATCCCTGCAGTTGCTCTCCAAACAAGGTCTTCTTCTTCTCTAACCCCATTGAAGGGCCTTCATAAATTATTAACACGCAAGATGGCTTCTTGAGATATTGTATAAACTTTGTTGTGTTCACGTACTCTGTGGTTTTACCCTTTTTGGGTACATGATTCGTACATTTAATCTCTCTTTCATGTTCTAAAATAGACTTAATGAGGATAACTTTTGGGTCCTATTATGCAAGTTTCAATGTGTCAATTTAAGGATGTTTGAAAACAAGTCTGATTCTCCTTCAACAGTCAAAATATTTAAGGTGGAAAAATGCAGTTAATTCACCTTTTTTGCTCTTTGGGGGGAGACAGAGAAAAAAGAGCTTATATAAAACAAAAGAGAAAGTTTTCGCGCTCAATTTTCACCGTCCGTCCAAATTAGCGCTGAAACTTTTTTGGCAGCAGGGCCCCTCACGAGTTTCTCGATCTCTGTGAGCTGAGGCCTGGATGAATTAAGACAGGATTCGAGAAGAAGAAGGGGATATAAAAAGTGGGCTACACAGTGGCATAACCATAATAATCAATACAACATTGTCATAGATACTTGCTGGAAACGATTATATGTAGAATATATTTAACTAAAATATGATCGATTAACTATATAGTGACCTAACTTTTAACATAAAAAACAGTGTCATAGGTGCCTATTGTACTAGAAATGTCAATTAATTCAACATTAACACCACTGTACCTCTGTGAGAGTTTCTCATTTTACTCCCTCAAAACCTTACTCTATACTTGAAATTGCTCGTGCGTGCCTTCCGTCGTGGTGGTGTCAAGACGTCTTCTGACGTCACAAGGCCACAGAAACGGAGGTGAGAACAAAATAAATAAATTTAATATAAAAAACTTTACTAGAGTTCACTGATGGAACGTAGAAAGAGCTCATTTGATGATGTAATAGAAAGAGAGAACTCCATTAGCTAGATGCTCAACGATTGAGCTAATTCGCTACAATGTCGATAAATCTGAGTGCAGAAATGCAGGTCCATAACAGTAATTACCATTAGTTAGAGCTTGCTATACTCCCATTAAGAGAGGTTCAAGCTAGGCTTTTCCTTCAACTTTCAAGGTCAAGTGCATCCTGCAACTTCCTATATTCCAACATTGATAAACTTACCGAAGCAACAACAACAACATTTTGAGCCTCTTCATCATTTTCATCGACGTACTATAATGGAGGATGGTCTGCGTACATCAATGGCTCTCGCATCATTTATCTTTACGACCGGCTCAGCTCAGTTTTGTTGTTATCATGCAACAAATATAAAAGTACAAACCGGTTTAAAAGCGAGGTCAGATAAACTCCATTTGTGGGACTATAAACAAGTTTGTTATTCCTTCAATGGTTTCTCCTTTGGGACTCATTGTTACACTTTAAGGCACGTCTTTTTGCCCGTCTTTAATAGTCCCAGTGTGGCAATCCGAGCCTTTTTTGAGTGGCCTTAACAGCGAAAGTAGAAACCATATGCAGTTCCCGTTTCCTTCTCTCTTTATTGTGAGGCCTCGTGCTCGTGTTTGCATAGTTTCTATGAATTCTCCCTCAAAGTATTAATACCATCCATTAGATCCTTCGTCTTTCAGAAGGAATCCTTTGAATAAGCAGATTATACTTCCCAACGAATGCGAAATCAAGAATAAGTCTCGAGAATAAGCCGCCGTATGATTGTTTTCTACATGCCAAGTACACTCCCGTCGCATTTCTTTATTTTAAGGGCTGTCATTTTGATGCATTGTTATTGAATTTATGATGACATTGCATAACCTGATAGCGGCATAATACCCTCTATATCATCCCTAATAGCATTACGTACAGACTTCTGGAACATATTTCAAAAGAGGAAATTATATGACATGACTATGAAATATTCAACAACCGTCAAAGTACAATCTTCTGTGGCTGGCTTTTTCCCATGTCTGTGATGTCAAGAAGTTTGATAAACAAATGTGGAAATGGTTTTGGGGGAAGAATAAAATTACATTTTTCCCTTCAGCTGCTTGACCCCCTTATGTGTAATAAAAGTCTTCGTTTGTGACGTTCATTGAAGAAAGAAGAGTAAATAAATTTGTCAATGGAGGGAAACTTTTCAGGAATAGATTTGTTTGCAATCATCTTATCTTATCAATGGTTAAGTTACAGCAAACAGCTGCTGATGCTTCAATATGATCATTTCAGGGTTGCCACTTTGTTCATTTTTATTCCCCATAAGTGCATACCATTAATTAAACCTTGCCTTAATACAGCTGCTTTAACATTTCAGGGTTGACACTCTTCCACATTTATTTAATACCCTACATATGGAGATGAAAATCTAAATTTAAGCATCCAGCATCCCTAACTAGCTCACACTTGGCACTTGCCATTGACTATACTTCTGCATAATGCCACTTCCACCCAATGGGCCTCATTTTCTACCTCCCTAAATGCATATCAAAGGTTTTTCCTCCTGTCCATTCAAACCAAATGCACCGTATAAACGTATTTATCCAAAAGTTTCTCCTCCTTGATCCTCAAAACTCACGTTATAAGCCTCATTTTGGGAGGGGGCAAAAAATAACCTTACGGCCGAGCGTAAATGGTAACTTCCTCTCTCACTGCTTATAGTCAGTAGAGGGAGGGGGAAACTTTTTGAGAGGCGCCCGTCAGAGATAATAGAAAAAAGTAGATGACTTTGCGCTGGCCGTGTGCGGATTTATGATAGAGGAATTTCTACTTATTCTTTCTACATCTTGAGAGCACCCATATATACCCGTATTGTTCTTTTTATCTTACTTTCTAGTCTGCTCAGCAAAAAAGATGATTGGAACTGGAAAGTCGAACCCGATCTTTTTAGTTTTTATACATGGAATGGATAAGCCGGCCGATTCAAATTCGTACAATATGCACCCGGTTATATTGTAAAAAGTACACAGCTGCAAATCGAATGAAAGAAAAGTGAGCGAAACTTTTTTCTATCCTCTGAAGGCTTAACGAGCAATTAAGTCTCAAGAATGGGCTTAATTTATCGCTCAGCGTGATCATGGCTTTATGTGGCAAAACTCTTTCCCGGGCTCAATAAAGCTACTTTGAGAGGATTTTCCAAAAGTTTGCACGGTTCTCCATTGAAATCAAAGGAAACTGGAGTTTGTTAGAATACCCGGAAAAAGTTATCAATTTATGCGGAAAACGGCTAAATGAGCTGGCTACACTGTCTAGTTTGTCCCCACAATCAATTTGATGTACTGTGTATTTCCTTTGATTAGTCTACAGTCAAATGTATGTATTCTGTAGCTGTGATCCATTACATTAGCCCATGCATGGCTGTTTAGGCCCTGGAATGTATCAAATTAGATTGAATGGCATTCTGTCTGACGGAATAGAGACAAACATAATACAGTCACATAGTCTATATTTCATATTATACAAGTTAATTACGTGTAGTTACGTCAGTAGTAAAGTTAAGTAGTTAAGTGTGTCTTAATAGACACAAATCCCTTTTGTCTGTATTTATTATCTGGAGAGTGCAGTGACTTTATTACGTCTGGAGAGAGTCTTTTTACAGCTGTTTCTTTTTCCTGCGAGTGAAACCAGGTAGAAAATGAGGCCCATTGGGCACCAAAGTGAGCGGAAAGAGGCAGAATAAGCGAATGTGAAATACACTCTAGGAGAGACAACACACTAGACAAATATAACATGCGATTAGTGTATGTAATGGAGAGATTATGTGGGCGTATTTTGAGAGAGATTAATATGTGCAAATAATTATGCAAATATGCAAAACATGCCATTAATTTGGGCTGAAAAAAAAACCATTTTTCTGTTGTAAGTGGTGTCTCAATTATTCATTATTTGATTGTATGTGAAGAATGTACTAACTACAAAAGTTATGAAACTAAATACACTACACCTTTATCCTGGCGACAATAACAATTTAAATTCAGACAACTACAATTAGCTCACAGCACGCTACACTTATTATTTTTCTCGATAGGAGGCATATTATTCGAACTGCATTGCTAGTACATATATGATTAACACTTCCCACGCACAGTGACAATACCCATTATAACCTAGTACATCAGACGAAATGAATGCAACATCCATCTTGCTCTTTTCATTAACATATCACATCATGCAACTTTGAGAAGAGAGAGAGAGAGAGAGAGAGAGAGAGAGAGAGAGAGAGAGAGAGAGAGAGAGGGGGCGTGACGGAGAAGTGTATATATATCTGTGAAGGGGAGAGCGAACACGCCC
>LR140651.1:0-15601 GCA_900659605.1 Tisbe holothuriae | reverse complement strand
TAACTCAAACAATCCTCCACAACATTGTTCTCTCTCTCTCTCTCTCTCCCCCTTCCCTGTTTATAGACTACTACCAGACAGTTTTATTTCTCTCTCTCTCTCTCTCTCTCTCTCTCTCTCTCTCTTTCTCTCTCTCTCTCGTCTGTTGCGTGAGTCTTTCTTCTTTCTTCGGTTAAAGGAAACCAAATATATTTCCAGCTGCCGATTTGTCCATCGATACACAGAGAGAACGCTCTTCACACACACACAATGCAATATGTCCTTGAACCGAAGGTACAAAAATACTCCAAATTTCGGTTCTGTATTTGAAGAAGATATTACGCAATCGTTCATCTGTAACCAAGGCACGTTTTTCCATCCTATGCGAGATCTAGTCCATTGCTTCGGCCGGCAGCAGCAACCATGATATGTGACTAGTTTATAGAGCAAAAATATAGTATTATATATTTCCCCCTGGTGCTTCTTCCCCCTTTTTCGTGGGCTTTGAGCAAATAAATTCCTTCAGTTTTTTATCAGAAAAGCCGCACACACAAGAGAGGGAAAAAGAGTAGACTAGAAAAACAACATTATTTTCCGGCAATTTTTTTGAAGGCCACTGTAATGTAATTTGCTGCAGAGTAAAAAAACCCTCTCCGGAAATATTTCTCTACCGTTGAATTGAATGATTGCATGCGAGTCTCTTGAAATATTGATATATCGGGGAAAAGTTGATCGAAATTTTCTTACGTCTTATTACATGTTACCAGGTCAACGATCCTTTTATTGTACGCCACTGAGAGGGTTTTAAAGGCTAATTTCATGAGTAGCTTGCGTCTTTAATATGCCGTTAAGAGGGCAATCTTAAAAGCTTTCTCTAATCTTTTCCTTCATATTTTGAGGAGGAAGGGAAGAGAGCGATATAATGGAAATCTTCTTACAGTTTCACCCTCCTTGCATAGGAAAGTAGTTGGAGACATTCTCATTACGTCATGAGATACTTTTCTCTTTTCTCTCTACTCAGCCTCAGTCGATAGGGATGAGTATGATGAGCGAGCTAGCTTTCACTGTGGAAGACACAGTGGTCCGGATAGAAGATATTGCTATAATAGCAAAAACATCATATTAGTGCATGGATCTATATAAAACATTGACAATAAAATTGCTTATTATCCAATACAACACTACTGTGGCCTCTGCTCAAGCCTTCATTCAACAACCCTTTCTGTCGTTTCAAGTTTCTCTAATGTGTAGCAAGGGTGGTGTATGGAAAAAATACCCCTTTTTACTCGTCAAACTTCAGGTTGCTATCTCCGCCTGAATGAAAGACACATCTTCATTTTGATGGGTTATGATATCATTGGGAGCTCTGAAAAGGGGGAATTCTCTCCTTTTCTGTTCTAACACCCCCTCTCTAGAGAGTGAAATATTGTTGTATTAATTCAGCTTCTGGTGCCATTTAATCCCTTGCCATTTAGGAAAAGGAAAGAGGGCAAAAACGGGGTTATCAATTTTGCTCTTTCCCTCTGAAAATGATCTTTCTATCCTTCCCCAGAGACGCAAGAAAAGGAGAAATTATGATGCCACATTAGAGCATCAAAATGATCCTTAATTGCAATGTCCAATTATGAAAAGTGACACTTTTCAGATTAATTATTGTTAAAATACCACGTAATATTTGTCACAAAAGTATTCTCTCATCTTTTTGACGCCCTCAAAATATTCTCAGTTGGAGTCCATCCAAAAAATTATATTTCCTCCCGCCCAATAGATGAATGGAAATGTATAAGATGTGAATTATTGCAGTCGGCCAACGGATCTCTTTTCATCTGAATTGACAAATAGACTGAATGGGAGCTGCTGGGATTGAATAATAACATTAGTGGGGGAATAAACGGGCATAAAATGGGGGAGAAGACTCCGTTTAAGAATGAAATATGATGCCTTGCAAAAAAATAACAATAATCTTCTGCTTTCTTTTCCTCTGATGACAAAAACAACGCATGTTTCGAATTCTAACGTAAATTTATGCTTTCCTTCGTTCTGCGAAAATCATCTCTTGCCAGACGCACATTCCTGAGATATTCTTCAGACTTTTCTCGTTAGGCGGAAATCGTGCGAATATGTATTCACTCCGCCGCTCTAACAAGCCATGTGATACGCTCAAGTTGTGTCCTAGAATAATAATAGTAGTTTCCCCACTTTTGTCCTTGAGAAGTGGAGGAGGAGGAGAGAGAGAATAATAATAATGTAAAAGAGCATCGTCGCAAGTTCGTCGCAATCAAGGGTATAGGTGATTGCGAGCGAAAACAGTGACAGTAGCGACTGACGGACGAAAAAACGGAAAAAAGAAGAAGTTACCGAGATCGGTAACCGAGATTAGCAGGGATACTACAAAAAAGAACCTGAGGGCAGAGGTACATAGTATATGGATGCAACAAAAGTATCAGATAAGATGAATGCAGTCTAGTACTAAATGTTAAGATCTATGGCCTAAGTTATTTCTAAATATATATGTATTCAAAATCATGCTTATATATAGTTTATGCATTTTGATGCACTTTCATTTTTCATTCTATTACCCCTAAATTGCGCGGCAGAAAAGGACGCTCGGAAGCGTTTAAGATTCTCTCGGAAAAAGAGGAGAAAACTGACACTAAAAAATGATCGAGTCAGGCACCCGTTGGTCGCAATGATAGATCCGCGTGTTTTCTTTGTCGCGGATGCTCCTAAAGCTCTCACTCATTTTTTGCTGAGAAATATTTGGACCAGGGATGATAGGTTCATTGCATTCATAAACAATCTTATTGTGACTACAAACAAGCAGTCATAAAATTAGTTCCGGTAAATGATTTGGCATCCCTGCTTCCCTCACTTTTGGCCACGACATTATTGCAAGCAACTTGATCATCTCGACTGCAGAAAATGACAACAATAATGTGCATTCGCTTATCAGAACAGAGGATTTGCAATAAAAGAGTCAAATTTCCCAGGCTCTCTATTGGATCCCGAACGTGTAAAAAAGTTTGTTATTTTTCTCTCGGATTTGCAAAGATTGCACTTTGGACGCAAACTGCCCGAGGGCTTTCTCTGTAAGCAAGTTTTCGACCACACTCCAGAAGTGGTTTTCGCTCTCTCTTCTTGGAATGTAAGTACTTGCGACAAAACATTTTCACAAACTTTTTTTTTCTTCTTCTTATCCTCTCCTCGTATTTGCAAAGAAAGGAAAGTAGCGTATAATTGCGGAAATGGTTTTGCGGTTGGATATAAAGGGATTTATTATGATTGTTACTTGTATACGTCAGTCTTAACCTTGCTCATCATATGCATAAACAGTGCTCACATCTGTTTAACATAGACCCTGAATAAGCCACTTCTGATGTTCTACATCTAGTTTCTTTCTTCTTTTTTAAGAAGTATCTCTTGCTAATCTGCTTTCCAGGCCAAAAGAATAAGAAGGGCGCAAAGACAGAGACGGATTACCCGCAAAGAAAACTTTCCTCGGCTGCTACTCAGAGAGAAGATATCTTTAAGAAGAAGAGAAAACTCAAGCACGTATCATATTTAAGCGACACATTCTGCAGCCTCAGCTTCTTAGACAGTGGAATGTGAACGGGAGCCAACAACGTTTTATTCCGTATATTCGATTTTGTTCGTCTTCTCAGCTCCAATCTCCATTGATACAAACGGATCATAGGCTAAATCTGCTACTTCATCCGGGTTAGCCTCAGCCAGCTCATCCACTCTAACATGGAACACCCCCTGAAGGGTCCGGTTCTGCTCCACAAGCTGCTCAGTCTGTTCAAGAAGCGTGTCCAGACTTGTCTCTTCCTTATCACTACAGTCCACCTTCTTAACTCTAGTTGTCCGTCTTCTCTTTCTTGGCCCACAAACAACATCCTTCTTGACTTCTAAACGATTTCAGCCTCATTCCAAACTCACTTAGAGGGTAGCTGTCCTTGTCATCCCTCCGTGCACTATCATACATCCCTCTCAGCCACTGGTTCATGGATATCGGCATGTCCTTCACCGTCAGATCAGCATGCATTAGCTTATTCACAATAATGTTGAAAAAGTCCTCCGCTGAGATGTCCTTGAACATGTCACTCCACCGTGATGTAGTCCCTGAACAGCTGTTCAAGCTGATCCTTGCTTGTACATGGCAGACAAGCGGTTAACCTGAGCTGGCTGGCAAACCGCCTTACATGGGCCTCTTTTTGAAACGTGACTATGGCATCGTTGACGGATTCAAGCTCTTTAACCCTGGTTTCAAGTGTAGTGATGTGATTGGTCAGGTTAGTTGGTGACCAATGAAACGAGGGTCCGCACGGTGTTGGTGTTCTCGGCGAGGGCGTCGTTGTGGTGGCGGGCAAAGTCGACGAGGTCGAGGATCTGCTCGGTGGCGTTGGAGTGGGCCGTCGTCTTGAAGGGGAAGCTGGGGAAGGGCTCGGTTTGTTTTGCTGCATCGGGGGTAGAGAGGGTGTTCTGTCTCGTTTTCCAAGGCATTTTAGTGGTGCTGGGTGTTTCACTCACTGGGATGGTTTCAACTGTGTAACTCTCTTTTCTCAACAATTAGGTAACATTCGGTATAAGGCAAACGTTCGATTCTAATATATTGTAGATTGAGCGGACGCTCTTTGACCATTTTGCATTTATAGTTTAACGCGTTTACTTTAGTAAAGTTACGGAACAACGTATAATAATATATGCGATTAAGCTAATTTCCTCTTTTCTCATTGTCTCCTCACTCCACTTTCCCTTTCAGTTTCTGCATGCACTCCATACTATGAGCATGAAATGAAAGCGCAGCCAGCAGCAGCTTGCTCAATTCAATTCCATGTTCTTGGCTTCTTGTTCTTGTTCAGTAGTCGTCTAATCCGCCTTTCCCTTTTGTTCTTCTTCTCATTCATTCCAATCCCATTATCTTTTGAGAGGAGAGAAGAATTGCTTGCCTTCCAGCATGAGAAGAAGAAGCCTTTTCTTCACTCCTTTCATGCCCTTGACAATGCCAGTGTTGTTTGCCTTTCCAGTCTTGGATATCAACACAGTGGATTAAATTATTGAACACACATGGTATACTATGTTCATTACTATTACAAATACATCCCACTGTGCAACAGTGAGCATTAGATGAGGCTGATAATGAAACCCCCGTCCGAGCAGAAGCAGCTTTTGTCTTTCTCTTTGTTGTGTGACCACAGCGTGAGATGATCTCTCCAGCTCATTGCATCTCAGAGCTCCGCTGAGAATTACAGAGTTGTTGACTTTTCATACGAGCTGAGTATTATTACGAGTCCATAAGGACACCAACGAGACAATATAATGCCCGCTGTGTTGTGTTTGGCAAGGGTAAACTACAACAACATCTATCGCCCAGGCAGGTTATCATAATAACGCCATAAAACATAGCAATAAACTCGGCCGCGAGGTGCACTCGATTTTACAACCTTAGATATATCCAGAACTGTCGCTCAGCAGAGTACGTGCGGCCGATAGAGTGTGTCCCAAAATAGCCCTTTGAGTCTGTTCTTCTTCTTCCACAGTGTGTAATAGTTGTGTGTGTGTAAATGTGTTTTCTTCTACATCGAAGCAGAGCGACCTTGTAAAGTTGGCAAAGAAACGAAGAAGAAGAAGAGATTATATCGCCAAGAGACCTTTTTACTTCAGCGGATTTCTTTTCATCTTTTCTCGAGTGCGAAAAAGGAGGAAAAGAAGGCTGGAGTGGTCGGCCACGGTTTCAGACGAGGCTTTAGGGTCCGGTTACTAAAACACAATTATATAATGCATTTTAGCCCAAAGTAGGGTATACAACTTGCTATCATACACAGAAGCACAATCATTAAATTCAAAGTTGCTGACTCATACGGTTGTACATTTCCTGATGCCAACAACCAACACGGAACTAAAACCAATTTGTCATCCCTTTCTCTAATGAGCATAATGCATGGCCACGTATTTATTTATAACCCAACATAATTACGGTTGAGTAAGCCCTGTTTTTGTACTTTAAATGCGGTGGAAATTAAGCGCAGAGTCTAGACTTTTCTTCGTGGCTTTCTCTCTCGTTCATTTCCCTGATTTGATGGCATGTCAGCCTCAGTCAGGGCTAATTGACATCAATGTCGCTCATGATGAGAAAATGCGCAATAACGTCTTTGAAAACGTTGTTTGCTCACTTTTGTGCAATATTTGGACTTGGTTTAATCAATAAAGGGGACAGAAACTTTGTTTGCTAATTTAGCCTCTTGGGAAAGCTACAAGTTGCTCATGTTTAATTATGCTTGGCTAATGTTTCAAGGTTGTTTTCGATACTTGGACAATAACAAAATAAATTAGAAGAGGTATTAGATTTATAAATATTACATAAGTAACAAATGCAAGCTTGCTAAAGGTTCCTTCAACTATATTCATGTATTCATAGCTGATAATAGCTTTTTTCTTAATACTCTCCATTCACAAGACGAATCTGGACATAACACAAGGACAATAATAAGAGAACCTGCAAGTGACAAACGACCGTTTACGGACCAGGAAGTGTAAACAAAATGGAGACTGTAATTATGGGAGACATATTTCTGCTGCAAGGATATTACAACTGTTGAATGGTATTACTTTATATTCCTTTGAAGACAAAATTGCGACAATAAGGATGTCAACAATACTATTTATGTTCCTAGTGGAAATTTCTCCCAAAAGTACTTTGACTTGCCTTCACAACACGTTACATCAGGATCACTAAAAAGGTCCCTTAAGGCACACACCCATCCAAAACAGACTTATTTGTCAATTAAGCCCGATAATAGTAGGTTGAAGAAGACAAAAAGTGAGCAACTGGTGCCACCACCAAACTGAATCAAGAACACGGAAGAAGGCCCTTAACGACCTTGTTGTGCTGCTTTGTCTGCCGAGCTTCTAAAGGATGTCTGGCTAGCAGCAACCATATTGGCTTCCTCAGGCTCGGTTTCCAAAGCATAGCTAACGTTATTAATGTTTGAGAACCCAGCCCTTACTTCCTTCTTCCATTTTCCCTAATTAAGAAGAGATGCGGATGATGTGAGCTGAGCTAGCTGTAATGGCGGCAGTTGGGATACATTGAAGTTGCTGCGCTATACAGTAGGTTGCTATCGGAGATAATTCTTCCTTTTTTTCTACGTAATGTACCAACAATAAGCACAATTTATTTCCTATGATCCCACTGTGCCTGCTATAGACGCACAGACAGACATATCTGTCGGATTCTCTGACTGTTACATGATGATGCAACAGAAAACAGTTGTATCTTAGGACGCATTTTATCGACATTAGCCTTGATCTGGAAGATGATATCCACGTTCAGATAACGAGGTTGAACCGAAAGTTTGAATAACACTAAAGTTTGGAGAGTGGTTGTAACGCAATTTTATACATTCTCTTCCGCCTCATTCAAAAACAATTCTCCAATGTCAGAATGAAGGAGGCTGATGCTTCTTCTTCTTTTCTTGAGGCTGCTGTATAAAAATATATACACGACATCGTCCGCCGGTCACGTCCGAGGAGGAAGGAGAAAATAAGGTATAAGAAAAGTTGTCACATTTGCTGCTGTTGGCTGAATGTGAACTGTAAACGGACATTTTTGACTAATATTCATAGCGGAGTGTATACAGAAATATCAATGCTCGGTCAATTCAATGTTAGAGTAAAATTTTGCCATAATTCAATTTACTGTTTATGTCCACTGTCCTGTGTCTATGTGCGCACATACCCAGCCAAGGCCAAGGAGAAACTTTTTGGACCTCTTTCTTCTTCTTCTCGTCTTGTTTTATCTCTCCAGGACACACTATAAAGAAGGAAGAAATGTCCATTGAACTGCTACCGAGCTAAAGTGACTTTAAGTACGCCATTGTGTTGGGGAATAAAAGCCTCGAAGAGTTTGTTTTAGTAATATTGAATCTTGAAAACTTTCTCTCCAAGTCTCCTAAAGGTAATTTAATGCCGTGGATATTCATATGTGCATGTTAAAGTGCCCTTGAAATGAGCAACTGTAATCCAAGAGGTCTTAAAAGGCCTTCTTCTGTAAGACTCCCTTGAGCTTAAAACAGACACAGAATGCAACGCGGCAAAAAGAAGATGAACACATTTCCGAGGGAGGAAAAAGTCATCTTCTCTACGTTGTAAAAAGTAAAGCAAATGTTGCAGTCTTGCGTAAAGATGTCTCCGTTACTAATATATGAAGCTGCTCTGAAAGTACTTTTTTGTTTGGGGCTAGTAGAGTTATGAACTTTTAAAAAGCTTGCATCATCAAAACTATGCACATTGCAAACGGAGAGAGACAAAAATAAGTTGCACAACATCTGTTGTTGTTTTTCCAGACGTGCCTCTAAACTAAGCTTGCAGAAATTATATTATCCTCTCTGGGGACGGCGCCTAGCAGTCGTAAAATTAGAGGGGCTTTTTATTTTGCCTCTCTCCGACCCCTTGAGAGGTTATTAAACTTTTTAAGGTAGTAAAGCCATGAAAATAGTCAGTCCCCCTCCAATTCCCAATATAACTTTTGCGTTTTCTAACGTCAGCTCCTCGTATTTCCTGTTGAGTCTATTTTCCAAATTTCCGTCTTCTCCGTCACCCATCGTCCCACTTGTAATGTGATAGCCTTTCTTCAAGTCAGATGAGGAGAAGAATGACAACCAAGAAAATGAACCCTTTTAACACGAGACAAAGGCTATAATTTTAAGCATTTTAGTTCTAAAATAAATAGCTTAAATATTTTATGACATGATAAACATTTCAAAAGTATTATATTCAAGCTTTTATTGTCAAAATTCTCTATTTAGAATGCTTTCACCTTGATGTGAAAAAGAGTGAAGAAAAGTGAAGCCATCAAACTGCTCTCATATTCCTTATTTCCTGCCCCTCTCAAGAACTTCCTATTTAAGGAAAACTAAAAAGCTACTTTCATCCCCCTTTTTATCCTTCTTCCAACCCTCCTTCAATGAAGCTCAGTGAAGAAGATTGAACTATGCATAGAAATGGTTATATTTTCCACTTCCTTGCAGATAAGAGGGAAATATATGTTTATCTGCAGAGGGTTGGTGTGGAAATCCAAGGCAATGAAGTTACACATACATAACACATTCAGATGGGTTTATTCTTGCTTAACTGGAAGCAGAACATGGTTGTAATATACAGAATATTTATGCAATTCAATGACGTACACTTTACTAACAAGTTTTACTAACAAGGTTCTTTTGTATGCATACAATTACACTTTCTGCCTTATATCTTCACCCTCACTACTTCTTCTCATCCTCTTTTTAGCAAAGAAACAGCCCTCATCTTTTGAAAGCTCTGAAAATGGCATACGCAAGGTCTTTTCTTCTTTTTATCTCCATCGCTCTTCTTTCTCTTTCTTTATCTCGCTGGGCTGTTGCTGACTGAGATGAATGCGCTGCTGCTTCCCTTTTGACTCAATTCCATTGTTGGCAATGAGCATAAAAGGGAATAAACGGGAGCTTGGATCACAACAATATTATTGAAACTGCCATGTAATGCCATCACAAACAGAATGGGAATATGCCACAGAACAAGATCAAATTCCCCCCTCAATTCCAATTTCTGAGAGAGGTGTCTCCTCCCTATGAACAACAAAGACGCTTCTCTTCTTCTTCAGCATGTTTCCTCTGCCGGAAAATGATACTTTATGCAAACAAGGTGCGGAAATAAAAGCACATCGGAATTACCCTTTTTAGACGTTGTCGTCGTCGTCTTCAGGGTGTCGAGAAAACTTTTGAGAAAACTTTGAGATGTGCAAGAATGAAGGAAGGAGATGAGAGGGTAATCAAGATGGCACAGTTGAGATGGAAAGGGGTGATTAAAAAGTAGAGTCCACTGTGATGCATTGTCAGACAACATTTGACAGTAATCCAATGTCAACATGTAATTTAGATGATATTCTAATGTTGGCATTCATTCCAGTTTTCTGGCTATTCATTTTATTCCAATAAACAAACTGTCTTATCCAGCTTGCATAATTGATGAAGACAGCAGCATTCAAAAGCAGACTGGACAACAATTAGTGGAAGAAGAAATGAGGCTATTAGCATCGTCGTCATTACTCCATTTAATGAGAAGAACAAGAAGCTTCTTCTTTCTATCTCGTGCTCTCCCAATATTATCATTCTGACCTTTTCTTCTTCTTCTGTCTCTTTTTGTGAATGCACTAAAAGGTCCATTTCCTGCATGAAAGCCAAACATTTTATCGTCTGTTAGGGACGACATTGTTCTCTTATCTATTATCTACGCTCCATAGACAACCCACTGGAATGGCCACAAACTGGCAACCCTGATTCCAGCCTTCCCAAGAGCCTCATTGAGCACGTTTATCTATTTCCTTGGCTATCATCGAGACAACAGCGACTGAAGAAGCACTTGTACATTATCATATGTATACACACTGGGTCTACACACATCAGCATGAGTGCTAGACTATCATTAAACGAGTAATTACGATAAACAACAACAACAACAATGACCCTGGGCGGGAATGAAGATAATGGAACTTTCCGACTTTTGTATATTTTGTCACGGTGCCTGGAGCGTGGAAATTAACAAGGGATAATCGAAAAGTTGTTGCTTCGGCTCAAAAGTTGCTGCATGGTAAAGCGGGCAATGTTTTAATGACTGGGATAACAAGCGTGTCTTTCTTGGGGCGCTTTCTTTAATCCTTAAAGTTACGACTTACGTGGAAGGAGTTTAATTACCTAAAGACAACTTGCTTGTAGATTAAAGGAGAAAGTCAACGCTGGCAAATTTTGACTCTTTTTATTTGTAGCATATATTCATTAAATAAAATTTTAATTTTGAGAGATTAATGTTACTATTAAATTAGCTGTAAAAACAGCAAAAGAAAAAAAGCACATTTATATAAAATAATGTCATTAGTATTTTGGAGGGTCTCCCTGCAATTACTTTTTTGCGGATGGCTCCAAGACAATTTTTAAAAGGGCGGAAACTTCTCAATTATCTTTTAAAGGATAACATAATTAATTGTTGTTGAAATGTCATTAAAATGGGGCGTTTTAGATAGTTGCAAAGCTCTCAAATTTGAGCTACAAGAGCGAAAGTTTTTATAGTGAAACACTGTCCTTCAAAAAAAGGGTGGAGAACAAATCATCCCAGCGACACTTATACAGCCCACTTTACATTATATGTGTACAATGTCTATTTATCAAAGGAGTCGTTCTCTCTTCTTCTTCTTTTGTTGTATCTCTAACGAGTCTCATCTTGCTGAAAGAAGAACTTTTCATAAGGGGGAAGAAAAAGTTAGTTGAACGCACATCCTCATTTATATATTCAAAAGGGGGCCTTAAATATATGACGTCTATCGATGACCACTTGAAGGTATGAGACCTGAAAATATCGGTTCAATTTCCCTGATGTCATAGACGAAGAGATGTGCGCGCACATGCTATCCACTTAGTTAATAATTCATTGATTGATCCATTCCCATCCATCCAATATATGAATGAAGAACACGGCTGCTCTTTTTCACATCATAATCCCGCATTTAATGCATTCTTTTATGTGCTCCTAGACGATGCACTGAATGTGAAAGCATCGATGTCTAGCGAGAGTTCAATGGATCAAAAGGAATTTTCCGATGCCTTACCTGTCCATAGTTGAAGCAGAACTCCGATAAGGAGGCCGATGACGTTGTTCATCCTCATGGTTAATTTATGAATGGATTTTATAGTAATGTTATCGGCAAAGTTTGGTCAATGCATTTTTGCAGAACTTTGCACTGAAGGCACCTTGTAATAAAAGCACGTTTTATGCTTCTGTCTTGTTCAAACAAGAACAATTTCAAAACTATGCAATGTGATTCGACACCATTCACGGTTTTGACAGCCAATCCACAAATCACCGCCTTTCCTATTTATGCCTTCTTATGTGCAACAGTTCTTTTCGACGTTCAATCGCACCTTGATCAAGCCCTATAATAATATATTAGCCGTACGCACAAAAAGTTATAATCAAATCACCTATTGATGATTAATGGCACACACAACACACTGCAAATAGCGCCCGCTTTAGATGTGAATATAATAATAATACAGCTCCGTCCTGAGTAAAGTTCTGACAGTAACTGAGGAGAGAGAAAGTTTTATGCGCTGCGCTCTTGGGAGCAGCGCTGGCGAAGAAGGCATGCTGAGCGCTCTGGGGCATTGATATAGCGAAAAATTGTGCATGATGGCCTGAGCACAGCAGTGGGGCCTACAGTCGTTTTCTACATCATTGCGGTCAGGAAATATCTAAAATATACGGATGAGATTAGAAGTCAAGGACGATGGAATTATTATTTATGCCTAATTTAAAAAGTTATCTGTGAGATTAAACAAGGGAAAGTTTTTGAAAACCTTTCTCGCTTCTCTAATTTGATACATCTCAACTTTCGGTCTCATATTTATTGATCTGATTAAATCCAACTTTCTCGGTCTTGCATAGATGTATATTTTATTCGGTATGTCTACGCACGTACGACTGCATGTAGAGTCTCCTACTTTTTACATATAGTTGAATGGCATGTCTTTTTAAAAAGGATATATCGACAGCATAGTACTATACTATGAAGGGATAAAATCGACCAGCTTCATAAATTACATCTTATCCTTGATACATTTAATACTTTACTAAATACATCCGGTAAAATTAAATAATATGCAGCTGCTAAAAGAGTTTTAATTGTAAGCATACTATCATAAGTAAGTTTGGATGTATAAACATCGTTGAAGAGACCATTCCTAAAGTCAATCCTATGTTTTGCCGCAACTTCAGGAACTTTTGTTAAGCAATATTTACTTTTACATTTATGGCAAAATTAACTGCATTACCTATATAGCTATGGCATGACATTTCGCCATTATTAATAAAAGAAAAAGGCATAACGGTACAGCAGAAGTGTTTTGCATTTTACGCATTGCTGACATGTTTTGCGAAACTATTTGGCATTAAAAAGAACCTTAATAACTAAGTCAATATAAAAGTACATATGCAGTGCCGGTAGAAAGTTTAAAAAAAATTAAGAATGTGCTAAAGTTCAAAAGTGAAAGTCCGCGGTCATTCTTCCTTCTTTCATTTATCCTTTTTAAAGGCATGATTAACTGTCCATTTTCTAGTTCGCTCTTTTCTTCTTGAAATGTACTTACTACATATTTTTTCTTGCCAGCTTCACAACAACTTTGGGAAAGTTCACCAACGTATTGGTACTTTTTCTTCCACATTAAGCTTGACATAGAGAAGACATCAAACTCTTTCCAAAAGTCTAGAAGTATCACCCCCTCTGCCCCACTTTAGGCCACCCCTAAATAGTGTTATTATTATTCTAGCACGCGAAGACGAATTGACTCTTGTTGTTTCTCCACGCTCCATTTCTTGTGAAAATAGTCGAATCCTTGCTGCAGCGAATGACAACAATGCAAACGACCTCGAAAGTGCATAAAACGTATTAAAGAATCGTGCCATTACCCATTTATGAGGGTTTTATGACATTGGACTTGCACACGGCTCGTTTTAATACGGTAACGTGGAGGAAAAGCTTTTTTCCCAATCTTGGGACGACGCATTTGCAAAAGTAGAGTGTCCCTGTCAGGATATTTGGCAAAGAACAAAAAAGGAAATGCATTTGCTGAAAAGAATACATCACTTAAATATGAATATATATCCTTCACAAAAGTTATAATTGTGTTAAAAGTGTGTATTTGGTGCAAAATTAATGCATCAATGCTGTTTCAAATCACAGCTGTTAAAGCGCAATATTATCTGCATCGAGCATTATAAACTTTATTTACTTCTTTTTTAACCAATGACGCAGAGAAGAAATAAATTGCGGTAACCACAGTAGTTTCAGGTAAGCCATTAAGGTGCATTCCATGCTGAATAATAATATTATTTCGTTTAAAGACCCACTGTGCATAGCAGAAAATGAGGAAGAGGAGAAGGGCAAAAAAGAAAGAAACAGTAGCATCAAAATTCAGCGCACGCAATCCAGTTTCTTCTTCTTCTTCTCAGCTCAGCAATGAAAAATATAAAGACGATGGGCAGATGAGAGAAAGCAGCTCTGACGAATGATGATGGTAATGACCAGGGATGCCAGTCTGAATTAAATACACGTCTATATCTTAATAAAGAGGACACATATCTTGAGCTTAATTATGCAAAATGGCATCCCTGACGGTGACCATTCCGTGTCAACAAGAGGACCTAAAACGATCCATTCTAATCGGATTTTATTTGCTCTCGATGCTTTTCCTTGCTGGACACCCATCAGAGATGCACACACAAGACCATTCTTGTCCAAAATACACCCTTTGCACGTTTAAAACAGCACGTCCAATTTAGCTCCATTTTTCATTTTCACTGCGAGTCCAACTAATGAGAAAAGAAAACGAGTTTTCACCGCAGCAGAAGGCATTTTTTGCACACTGGCCTTCTTTGGTTTTGCTTGTGTGTGTGTACACAACAACAAAATGCCTCCAATTTTGCAGGGTAAGTCCCATGGGAATTACAGTTGGAAGATAGAGAAGAATGGCACAAGTAATAAGTCAAAAAATACTGGTGACCAACAGCCCAGAAAATCAAATTCATTTCTTTGTCATCTTGTGAGTTTTCTTGTTATAAATTCCCCTTCGATCTTGTGTTTGGATGCAATAAATAGATTCAGTCGTGGGTTCATAATGTTGCTGTGATGATAAAGATGATTCATCAAGTTATTTTCCGCCAGACAATAAAGAAAGCTTGCTTGTCTAGATGGATATTATATTATGTACATATCCACAGACTTTCAACGCGCTTGTAAAAGGCAAAAAAATATTTTGCTGTAAAAGTGTTTATGGGACATTATGAATACTTTTTGACGGCATACATAAATTCTTACAAGTGGTCAAGTCAAAAATCTTTACCTCATCCAAGTGTTTATTTTCATATGAAATTATACTGCGTTAGTGTCCATATTACTGCATTACTGTCCTATGCAATATGTTCAACAGTGCACTTTCGATTTATATATCCTCCGAGAAGTCTTTTATTTATGGTCTCAGGCATCGTCACGCGTACTTTTTGCCTGCATTGCCATTAGCATATTTCCCCCTCGGGTTTTATGCTCGTCTCTATCGTCTGTAGTACAAAACGTGGGGCAAGTGCCGTTCGTGGTCCGTAGGATCAAAATCGGCAGAAATTTAACTTTTTCATATTTTTAATGCATTTACAGATACTTCATGCTATTGCCTCTTCAATAAGCCTATTATGACTTTTCTACCTAAATTGTAACATTTATGGAGGGTCTGTCAAAAATGGCTCATTTTAGAGCTAATTTGCCTGACCCAACCTAACCTGGCAGCGTCTCTCAAGCAATATTTTGGCTCTATGCCCTAACCCTGCGGGAGCCCTAGTTCTGTGGGGTGCCTATCCTAATTCTGGGGCGTTCCCTAGCCCTACGGGGTCCCAAAAATTAGTTCCTAGCCCTGCGGGAGCAAATTCAAACCTTCAGCTTACGGACCACGAACGGCACTTAAGCCAATGTATATTTCTAAATCAATAAAGTTATAATTATATCAGTTGTGCATAATTTGACTAAAGTACCTATTTTATATTG
>LR140650.1:0-15624 GCA_900659605.1 Tisbe holothuriae | reverse complement strand
GTTTGATACCTTATTGAAGGTTCAGTTTGCTGGAGCGTCCAGCGCAAGACTCCCAATTGAGCATACTCGGAGCCCTCTGCCTTCTCTAAAGGTACAATCTTGATGGGAGGTTAATTTGCAATTCCTTTTACTGAAATATATGCATTCAAAAGCATATTTTACCAAATAAAGCTTGATGAAAAAATGTTTACAGTAAAGCAAAAGAGTTGCAAGCAGTATAGCAATATATTGCAATGTAATGTAGAATAAAATGTTGGGTTTACTTTAGTTTTACTTTTTGAAAAGTACTTGAACGTAAATAAAGTATTATTTGTGTAGTAAAATTTAAGATTTTCAAGAAAGAAGAAAATATTAAGTCTCTTACCATCTCCAAAGGTTGACATCCATTATTCGGCATGATGATATGCCTAAGAGCCTTTTTTTCATATGGCCTAGCCTTTGGAATCGAAGCTCCGAGCAATCTGATTGCTTTGGAGCTCTCTCCATAGGTTTTAGGAGGCTTTGCCATAGAAGGAGCTTTGAATGACGTTCTTCGGAGGCGCCTCCCTGCTTCGGAAGCGGCTTCCTGCTTCGGAGGCGGCTTCCTGCCTTGGAGGCGGCTTCCTGATTCGGAGGTGGCTCCCTGCTTTGGAGGCGGCTCCCTGCTTTGGAGGCGGCTCCCTGCTTCGGAGGCGGCTCCCTGCTTCGGAGGCGGCTCCCAGAATGTATCCAAAGGTTGATTTGTCGTCGGAAGAATGTCCATGGCAATACTCCAAATGCTTCGGAGGAGTAGCCACGAGGTCTCGGGAGCTTTCTGTTTCACTTTCGTGCCTCTTCAGAGGTTTCTTTTCTCGGAAGACACTTTTTTGCACCTGTTGCACCTTAGAATTCCAATCAACGACTGTCGACTGGCTCACTGTCTGCCAGCCTGGCCCAGCCAGGGTGTAATTTCTGGTACGGATCCAAAGAAGGTTTGGCACCATTTGGCTTTTTTTTGGCTCTATTTGGCCTTTTTGGTAATACAATTTGGTCCAGTAACGACCGTCGCGACTGAAGTTTTTTTCGTTTACTAAATGTCATGTAAATATTTTTTTTAAAGTATTGATGCATGTATATATGTATTTTTTTGTTTTTTTTTTAAACTGATATACCGTGTTTATTTGCAATGACTGTATTTGACATTTCGAATACTTGACACTTCATGAGATGCCTCATTCGTTGGCCTCGTCATCTTCAGCCCCGCTCAGATCAATATCTGTGATCGCGGATACCCCGAGCGCCAGCTGCGCGACCGGACGCATTGCCGTTGCATACTCTAATGGAGGCAACTTCCTCGTGAACTTTGGAGGCGGAGGCTCCTCTGAAGCAGGCTCCGAAACGACTTCTTCCACCACCTTAACCTCCTCCACGACAACCTCTGGTTCAATCTCCTTGCCATAGCGACCCATAATGGCGTTGACCTCGGTCACCGTGACGGCAATGAGGCCTAGGACGTCCTGCCCGGCGGCCGCGAAGAAGGTTTTCTCCGTGCTCGCGTTGTAGGCGAGGAAGTTGCTGCTGACGGCGGTCACTCCGGAGATCTTGTTTGAGAGGCCTTCCAGGACGTCGTCTTCGCCATGGTCATGAGAGGTGTCGAGGAGTTCGACGGTGTAGTTGTTGTCCGTGGTGAAGGTGGATAAGCTGAGCGTGTTCGTAATCATGGTCAGGGAGCTGCAATGGTACCACTTTACCGTTATACTTTTGTAGCTGATATTAATAATGAACGAACATCTTGCTTGTTGCTATGAATGCCCACATTTTCATCTTGACCCCCGCGCCAGAAATGCGCTTCAGCACTTCACCGTTCAATGCCTTGACAAGGATGATTTCCTTAGCAGCGCCATCCCATATCCATGCCTGCATTAAAACAATCAGATTTAATTTAATATGTTGAATGATTCTCATCTATACGTACATGATCTTCATCAACCCCAGCTGCAACCATTTTGACCCGGAATGCAATGGTATTAGCTTGCTGCCAGCAGAACTTTGAAGACTCTCCGTCGGGCCGTACAGTACAATGGGCAATCTGTTGACAGTGACCTTCAGCGGTACTATCAGCCCTATTGAAGACTCTTAGGATTTCAAGTCTTATATGGAATGTAAATGTAAGTTACCATGAGAATGCCAAGAAGCTACCGTCCAGCAGTAGCGTCATTTGATGGTATGACATTGAGGCATTATCCGATAGCACCAGTTTTCCCTGTGGTGTGCTCCAATCCAAGCCGGTATCTTGAACATTGTAATAGAGGACCTAAAATATCCGATAATGGGCTCGAATAAAGTGAATATAAGAAATGATGCTACCTCTCCGGTTCCCATTGAAAGAATGAATAGACAATTGTTGCTCATCTGTAGATCCGATATAAAGACTTCTGCTGGCACATCAATCCGCTCTTCAGCATGGTGAAGGTCTTGAATCAGCCTCAGCCGTACGCATGATTTAGCATCATAGTCGAGATATGCTAGGTACTTGTCATTCACAGCCATCTTGCCCACAGCCAGCTCAGGGAGGTAGGTCTCGCCCTGGTCATTTGAGCGGCGCACCATGGACGCCACTCGCTCAGCCACAGCGTCCACCTTGTAGATTACCCCGAGGTGAGAGCCACAATAGAGGAACGGCCCACCGCTGCTGCCACTGGCCATTGCCGTAAGCTTGTCTTCCTTGCGAGACATGCGGAGGGATTGCTTGAAAAACTCATGTTCAAGAGCTGCCGAGGCTTTGAGGCGGCGCTCAGGCTCGTAGTGGAGCATCTGGTGGACCAGGGCCGTGAGTGGATGCTTTTTGGTGTGCTCTTCTGAATGACTTCGAGGTTGGGAAGGTTCTGAATAGTAAACATGGATATACAGGGGAGTAAACAAGGCGTAAAATTGTTTTTAAGAATTGAAATTGTCTTGCATACCTTCACCGTCCTGCTGCTCTTCCTTAGGAGGTTTCTCCTTATGTTGCCTTGGTTTCACAGCCATTAGTCCGCCAGTGGCAATCCTGAACATTGCCATCCCGACAGAGAATATATCACTTTCATTGGTTCCAATATGGTCCATTTTGTTTAGGGCAATCTGTTCTACTACTTCTACAGAGGTGGATATAACCTTTAAGAATAGTTTTGGTCGGAAAAAACTTTTCTCACCAGGAGCAGTATACAATGTCATGTCTTCTTTGGCCTTGCCACCCAGTGCCTTGCTGTCATTATCTGCCTTCTTCTTCCTCTTAGAGCTGTTCTTGACCTGGATTTTATTGTTGATAACAATTCCAGGGCTGGCCTTTGGAGTAGGTCTGAAGCCAGATAATTTGAGTGTGAGGCACATAAGGTCAGGGTTGGGTGGAGTGATATTCTGAGATAGAATTGTAATACATTGAGAAAAAATGGGTTTCATCCTAAATTTACTATACCTGAATTGGCTCCTTCCCGAAAAGTAGCATATTGCTAGCTTTGATGGCACCATGAACATGATTTCTGGCTTCAAGAAACCTTAAAACACATGTTATAGAATATGAAATAAAATTTTAGATGATTTTATCCAACCTCAGGGCTTGCAGCATCTGCCTCGTGAGATATCTCATTTCACAAATCTCCCATTTGAACGAGCTTGGCATCTGATCCAGAAGATCCTGTAATGATCCCTGGGCGACCTCGCTCACAAGATACAGGTTTCCCCTCAGCTGACCCGTCCCATAGTATCGTAAAATATTGACATGCTCAAACTGAAAGAAGGTATCATTTTCTATGGTTAATGGCCATGTGCAAGCTCAATTATACCCTGATAAAAGGAAACGCCAAAAGCTCCTCCTTCTCCTGCTGCTTGCTCTGAACAGTCTTGAGCGTGGGCACCTGGATACCAGTGTTCTTAATAGCCACACTGGAGGGCAGGCTGGCATCACCCTCGCCGGCCACCTTGGCATAGCAGAGCACATCTCCTCCGATCCTCCCATGACCTAGTTTGCTTTCCTTGCGGTAGCCGCGAACGAGATTGAATTTGAGTAGTGAGTCCGGGTCTGTGGCGCCGTCGTGGGACTTGGAGGGCACTCTGACAGAGTTCTTAATACCCGTGTCTATGCGAGACTTTCTTGCAGGTCTGAAAAAAAAACAGTTCTTGATAGGAACACTAATGCACTACTAATGTTACGAATCGTACTTTCTCGGGCTCTTGGGTAACTCAAGCGTTTTCCTGCTTCTTGCACTTGGACTCCTTAGAAATGGTGATGTATTCCTGCTGTTAATTTTCGGCTTAGCCCCTTGTGAGAGACTTCTGCTCCGCCTGAGCGGGGGAAGCCCCGTGGTGCTTGTTTTCCTGTCAGTGGATTCTGTCCTGGGGGAAAGGTTCCAACCACCAGCCATGCTTAAACTAACTTTCTCTATGGCTCTGAGACTAACATTTGTGTATATTGTAATCAAAGAGGAAAACCACTAAATAGTCTTTGTCTGTGACTGAAGCCTCGTAATTTAAAAATTAATTAAGTGCACTTTCCGCTTTTTGTGCCCGCAGGAAATTTTATGGCGGATTTTTATTTCCTTTTTTGCCAAGATTGGGCGAAACTATTGCACCAACAGTCAAATTTACAACTGGCTTTAGTTTCCTGTGTCACTGAAAGAAGTAATTATTCATGGAGTAGAGATACAGCTCACCATGAATTATGACCTGAAAAAGTAATGTCAAATATGGCAAGAAGTTAAATTGATTTTTCCAGGTATTGTTTCTGTCCTGAATTGTTTTATGAGCAAGAAGCAAAATGATCAAAATATCGATATATCTGGGGAAAACAACAGCAGTGCAACGGCTAATTGGCAATTTACACAAGTTCTTTACAGTTTACAATATCCTGACCGCTAATATGAAAATAAGAAGACTTTTGTGGCCACTCAAATCGAGGCGTCAAAAATCACAAAGTTGATCGATCTTATCTGGTTTATAAGTCAAACAAAAAGAAAACTTAATCCTTTACTTTCTATGTCGGTTTAATAAACTGCTTTAAGGAAAAGTCCGACTGTAGAATTATTAAGTGCGCCGACCATAATTACTTTATATCAATCAAATAGAACACTTAGTCAGTATAGTTCATGGCCTAATTATTTATTGTCTGCTTTTCGAAAATTCGTCCAAATGTTATACTCCTGTTACAACAAAAAGTGCGGCCTATTCTCCTCCGCACCTCTCCCCCTCTGTCACTGCTCCTCCCTCTCCCTCTCCAACCTCCTCCGCTTCTCATCGTTAATCCTCCGTCCGATCTCCTCCACTCGCATCACCCTCAGCGCCGTCGGGTCGCCGGCCTCAGCAAACAGTAGCTTGTTATGCGCCATGGCAATGAAGGAGGAGTCCACCCCTCCGAACGCGCGCTTAGCACTCGCACCGCGCAGCACGGCGCGCACGTGCTCCGGGTCGAGGGTGTCGACCGCGGACAGGGAATGGTCGCTGCTCACGAGGAGCAGGTAGCGGCTCTTGACCAGGAGCATTTCCTCGACGTCGCCCTCCGAGTCCTCCAGGCGAATGCGCTCCTCCACGCCGCCGGTGGCGGTGCTGATGCGGTAGATGCTCTTGGAGCGGCCGCAGCTGAGCCAGATCATGTCAGGCTCGTCTGTGTTAATGACATTATTTTAAACTATTCCTAAAGCAAAAAAAGTTTATAATACCGGCCAGGCATAGAGCGTTAATTGTCACGTCCTCTGCTTCCAGGACAAGGTCTCTCTGAGCGTCATTTCCATCCTTATCAACAGAGCAGTGAGTCATGAGTTGCTCGTGGCTATCTTCAGGACTAAAGTTTGGAAGTATACATTTCAAACAACTTTCATTATTATATCATCTTGAAAGTCCTATTTACCCATAGAGGGCAACAAAATTGGCTGGTCCATCTTCCAAAATATGAATATTCCAGAAAACACTATCAGACGGGAGTTCAATATGAACCCTGGCAAACAGGTCCCACATGGAATCCCTAAAATGTAGTTAAAAGCTAGGCATAATCTCACCGGTATAGCGTCATCAAACTACAACCTTCTCCCCACATCGTACAACTCCACCACAGCGTCCTGACGCCCAATGACAAAGAGAAACTTGTCATTCATCTTGAGGTCATCAATGACAAACTCCATTGTGAGGAACTCAAAGTTGTTGATGTCGGACATCTTGCGGAGAAACACCCGCTTGCTCTTCACCTTGTCCAGGTGGGTAAAGTAGTTGTCGTTGCAATGGATCACACTGAAGCCTCTCGGATCCTCTGTGGACATGCACATATTATGTATTCTATATCACTGGGGTTGTTTGTCAATACCGAGCTCTTCATAGTAGTCGTCCTCATCGTCTATTTGCATCATCCTCATCGCCTGAATGACCTTCTCCTCCTCGGCGTCGACCTTGACCAGCAGCCCAGCCTTGGTGGCCACGAACAGATAGTCGGCGTGCTTCTCAATGCATTGGATCTCATCTCCGATCCGGCATAACAGAATGGGCGTTCGGATGAAGAAGTTTTGTTCAAGTGCCTTGGCTGCACTAACGCGCGGAGCTTGCTCGTACTTGACCATGGAGCAGATGGTGTCGCCCAGGGGCATGCAGCCGACTTCCTTGCCAACGGCAGTCGCAGATAGCTTGCCTAAGGAAAAGACACACAATAGTGCCAACAAAGGTTCCAGTTCAAGTGTAAATACCTTTTTTGTCTTCAAGATCGCTCTCATCTGCGGCAGACATTTCCAACAAGACCATTCCAACTGAATAGACATCCGTCGAAGAGAGAGGTTTCCTATTCTTGATATTGGCCTTTTGAAGCTCAGGAGCTCTGAAAAGGGAACGAGCAGTTTTAAAGGAAAAGAACGCCCATCAAGTTTTGACAGGAAACACCCGACTACATTGGACGAAAACCCTCGAACCTGTATTTCATATTCCTAAATGGCTCATTGACCTCTTCATCCATACTTGGATTCGGAGGGGCGAAATCCGAAAGCTTGATCCGACATCTTGGAATATTGACCTGACTCGTCGTCATGAACTTGATCGAGACGTCCTCGTCAGGACCGAAGAACAAAATATTGGACGGGCAGATGTTCTAACGAAGCAATCTTTGTATATGTTTAATAATTTAAAAGAGAATTTGACATGATACCTGGTTGACAATCTTCTTCTCCGCCAGGAACACGAGCGCTTCCAACATCTGCTCGCCCAAGTGACGGATGTCGTGCAGCTCGAGGAAAGGCATCATCTTGAGCAGGTCGGCGAGAGTGTCTTTGGCCGGCTGTAGCACGGATTGGATCGAGGTCTTGCCGATGGAGATGCCGTAGCATTTGACAATGTTTGGGTGGGAGAGCTACAAATGCAATTATGTGAATGGGCGACAGTGTGGGTGGGTCAGAAGAAGGCGTTACGAGCAAATGAAGCAGCTCCTTGTCATTGTCGTTGGGGTCGGTCTTTGGTTTCACTCCAACGGTCTGGACGAGGACAAGAGGTCTGCTGCCGTAATCGTCTTCTAAAGCGGCGGCAACCTTGGTCAACAGGTCCTGAGGCAAAATCGACTAGAGACTAGATTACTCTAAATATATAGTTCGTTACCATTTCACCGTAGCACCCAGTCCCCAAGTTTGATTCCTCCCTGTATCCTTTGAGGTCAAAACGTCTAATTTTCGGACCGGCATCTTCCTTTTTCTTGGATTTGCCATCCTTGCTTCCAGCCTTATTTTCATTTCTATGCAAGAAAAACGGCCATGAATCATGATAATGCCTAAATACATTTGAACTGATTCGAACCTCTTTTTATCCTTGCTTGCTTTGTTCTTTTCTAACCGCTTTTTCTCCAGCCTTTTCTTGGCCTCTGGGGTGATCCCAGTATCTAAGGTCGCTTTAGGTCTCGGCTTTGCACCGCCAATTTTGGGCAAGGTTGAACTAGCTTTAAAGGTAGCCATTCTTATTACACCAGACCCTGAACAGCTTACTATTAACTTATCGATTTTTGTGTTGTGTGTTTATTAGGTTGGTGCCTTTCTACAGCAGAGAGAACTTTCGAAATGGGCTTGTAATTAATTATTAAAGTGAGACAACGCGATTATCAAAACCGTTTAAAACTATCATCGGTAAACGCTCAATGTAGTCTCTTGGAGCAAATATAGTAAAGGACGATAATCAAGGAATTAACATTAATATAGTTAGCAATATATTCTTAATATGTGGCTGGAATAGATTTTATATACCAAATGATCAATGAACATCATTGTCCCGGTCCAAGTTTGATAATATTCAAAATATCCTACAATGCTCCAGTTATATTCTCACGACTCACGAGTCTTCAATCTGGAAGCAATTCATATCAAGGTCCCTTGCTTAGTTCGCATAACATTCCACGCGATAATAAAGACTTCTCTAAATTCACAATTTCTTCCAATATTCTTCTCTGGCACTTTTTGAGTTAGACTTGCAAGCGCTTCGCGCTGCTATTTGTTTACAGTCTGTTGCGGGACAGGCTCTTTCGGAAGCGCCACCGTGGGCAACTTAATCGGCGCAGGCGCGGTCGGAAGCGCGATCGGCGTCGTCGGGAGCTGTATCTTGCGTAGCGTTCCGCCCCCGCCTGCAGATCCGCCCGTTGTGAGGAAGGATGGCATCGCGCTCGCTATGGACACAGCCTGTCCCTGTTGCGTCACAACCTTGGCACCCGGCGGCAGCCCACTGGCCGCGATGAGTCTCGCGCCGGGAGGGAGAGATACATACTGTGGGCCGCCAGCGCCGGTTCGAATGCCCGAGGGGAGAGCCACAGCAGTCGTCCCGGAATTTGAGCCGGGAGGTACCACCTTTGGGCTGAGTACGATGAGGCGGTCTCCGCCCATGCTGTTGAGCGCCATGCTGAGTTTGATCCCACTGACCGACGACGTTGAGATTCCATTTGTGGCTGCTGCAGCAGAGACGGCGACCAGGTTAGAGGGCTGAGGGTTGCCCTGGTTTGGGTGCTGAATGTATCTTATCCGGACCGGTGTGGCCGTGGCTCCGTTGGGTAGCCCCACGACACTGCCTTTTGAGCTGGGAGACGTGGAGGTGCCCGAAACTGGAACGATGGAGCTCAGCTGTTGGGACAAACGCTGCTGCTGTTGTTGTTGCTGCGATTGGGGTGCTGGAGTGACGGGCAGCTAAAAAAAAAAGAGAGAAGAAACATTGTCGTAACACAACTGTGTACATTGTAATGGTTGTTTCTCCTTACAAGTGTTGATAATGACGTGGGTATCACACTACTGCTGCTGCTGGCTAAGCCTTCCTTCTTCCCGTTAGGGCCGGCGTATGCCCTAATCTTGACGAGACGCTGACCAGGCGCCAGAGTACTGTTCGACCCGGAGACCACGACCGAGGACGATTGAATGAGGCTCGTGGCCTGAGCTGACGACATAGTGATCACCTGTTGGCCCTGTTGAGGCCGCTGGTGACCATTTTGAAGGACAATGTGCTAAAAAAGAGAGAACAAAGATAGTTTTGTCCATCTTCTCTATGCAGCATGTTAATGTTAAATTATATCTACCTGGAATTGGCCTGGTGATGCTCCCGGTGCCCCTGCCAACATCACAGTCCTTTGCGGAAGTGCTCCGTTTGCAGAGGAAACAGGTACGGACGGCAGGGTCACGTTCGCTGGCTTCAGGCCCGGCAGGACGAGCCGCGTCTGTTGTACTACTGACGAGGGCGGGGTTGAGATTCTCTCCAACGCCTTGGTGAGGGTCGTGGGGTCCGTTCTCAGAGGCGGGGGCGACGCCAACACGGAAGAGGGCGCAGTCGTAGACATGATAGGCTGGAGTGGACGTTTATACATATTAGAGATCTTTCAACTGCTTCCCTCGTTCACTTACTCTTAGAGTAGACGCCGTCGTGGTGACAAGGCCTTGCTGCTGAAGGAGGTCCATGGCCACACGGACAATCTTACCACTGCTGAGACGGACGAGCGCGGTTTCCTTGCCGGACACCAGCGGGGCACCAGGAACGGCGCTAGTCGCTGCTGAAGGAGAGGACGAGGACACCGCTGCCTTGGGAGCTGCGGTGCCATTGGTGTGCGTGACTTCCTGCTGCACCGGATGCAACACCTTGAGCCCCTTCTTTGGCACTGGTGTGGTCGACGATGCAGCAGCAGCCGTCTTGGTCGGTAATAGCACTCGTGCGCCTCCATTGGGCACCTTTGCCGGCGTGGTTCCCGACGCCTCGCCCGACGCATTCCGCTTCCGCCTCTCCGCCCGCAGCTGCTCATAGCGCTCGTCCAGCGACTTCTTGTGCGTGAGCGACTCCCAGCCGAGGGTGAATGCGTGCGGCTCCACGGGCAGGGGTGTGATCGCAGGCGACACCAACCGGGTCACGGGGTCAACGCGCCGACCATGGAGCTGAAAGGAGAGTTCATCTTCTCTTATGGGATCCTCCTTTGGTTGAAGACATTTCCATTCTCTTACCGTTGGCTCGACGTAGACGTTGAATGCCTCCCTCTTGCTGGGAGTTGGCCCCCCGGACAGGTCCTGCTTCCGCTTGCTTGCCCCGCCCTGCTGGTTGTGCTGGTTGTTGAGGGTGCCCGGCGGCACCCTCTGCACCGCCGGCGTGCCCACATCGAAGGGCGAGAATGCCGACGCGTCGGTCACGCGGTAGCTCGAGTTCATGATGCAGTGCGGACGGCTAAGGGAGCGGGACCATGGCGGGATCACGGCACTGGCTTCTCCTCTAAGGAGCTCTTGTTCAAGTCCCTCGGAGGATGGAGATTGGAGAACTCTTCCTTCAAGTTCCTTCTCGCTCGCTCGCTCTCTCTCTGTCTCTTTCGCCTTCCTTCCCAACTTGCGTTCTTTCCGAGCAGGCGACTGAGACGAGCTGAGCGAGACGAGGAGTCGAGGACAACGGACAGGGAGGACAGTCAGAAAAGAGACGAGATAGCCAGCGCAGGGGATAAACTTAAAAATTGCCCATAATTTAGTAAATTTCAAAACTGTGAGACGGACACAAGCGGAAATTACTACTTACACATCATATATGTCTCAGTACAGCATTTGGCTGCCCACTGACTCATTCTACCTGGCATAATAATTAATTGCATTTGGCGACGTCTACATCTATAATCCTATGGCCCTAACTACTCTCCATTGGCTCAGGGAGACCTTTCAATGCGAACATGTATCGCCAATATAGAAACCTCCCAACCGCGATTTTATTTTTGACATTTGTATGTATTCGAATATTTAAATTAGGTCATGTAATTAAGCCAGAGCTCGAATTGGCATTAATATTTATAATTAAAAAAATAGTATCAAAGTCTAGTGAAAGTCAACTGCCAAGTCAAGATGAGTGATTTACAGTCATTTACCTTGTTCGCGCAGTTGATAAGCAAAACGCATAGATAGATTAGAGATGTAACACATTTCGGTCGATTCGGGGAATATGCAATAGTCCGGTTAAAAAGCTTTTTTATTAGTGAAGAAAATATTCTGAGTTTAACAAATTAACAAAATTCCTTCTAAGGTGTCCCTAATGCTCTTCTCGGACCCCTTCTCTCTCCTCCTTCTCCTGAGTTTCGTTTTATATATGTTGTCCATCCACGTTCCGCCCGTCCTGCCAGTACTTGGCGGAGTTCGCTCGTTCCGCTGCCTGAGCTGAGCTAAGTGGGCCAAGTGCACAGCATAGATGTACGTAAGAAGATAGAGCTTCCCCATTCAGTGGCCCAGTGGAGAGAATCCAAGCTGATGTTAGCCGAGTGAGTTTGCCTCAGTGGCTGTCTGAAAAAAGGGCCGAAACGTCGTACTGAGACTGAGTCGTACATTCGACGTGGTTGCCAAGGCAGGAAAAGTCACACAACGAGACAAATAAGGTAGGCCAAAAACAAATCTTTTTCATTTGAATGTGATTGACAAGGTAATAAACCTAATTGACACGGTTCAGGGAATGTTCAGGGTTCATATGAAGTATCCTTTCTATCGGTAATCATGTGCTAAGTAGGTGTAAAACGAGTTTGAAGAAAAGGGTTTGCTGCATTGAAAAGTGAAGATGCCTGACGAGCTTGCCTCAATTTCCGGCCAACGCAACATCTAGAGAATTAATTGCACCGGTTGCACTTTGCTCAGTGTACACTCTTTAAGCCAATTATTCAACTTTAGGATCATCATCATCCTTAGCAATATAGCCTTTGTTCTTGTAAAAACCAACTGCGCAGTTGGCCATTTGTCGCTCTTTGTGCCCTTTAAAAGCGCTCAAGCTCTCGTTATAACGCGTTATCAACAGGTAGACGATTTAACAAACAAGATTATCTGCTACGTGTATCAATTGCACTCTTGTTTCAGCCACTGCAATCCTCACCATGTCCGACGCCGCTGCCAACACGTCCACCTCTGACGCCCCCGAGCTGAAGGCCGGACACCCGCCCGCGACCAAGGTCGGCGGCATGAGGGTGGTGCAGCACAAGCCGCATAAGGAAGCCGCAGCAGGTAGAAACACATTAAGATTTACACTTTAAAGTGTCTGGGCGATGTACCGTCAAAAACGGCACTGTCTATTGGTCATTTTTGGCATAACCTCATGTTCCTCAATTTTCTGTCATCTGCAAATCGACCCAATATTTTTCTCTAATTTAGCTTATAGTATTGAGATACAATCATTTGTTGTTGTATCTCAATGGCTTATGAGACTGAGATACTGACTGTACATCCAACTAACCCCTACCCTGTTGTTTTCAGAGCCCAAGATGTCCGCCGAGGACAAGGAGGAATTCGGAGAGGACGTCAAGGACAAGAAGGGTGGAGATATCCTTGTGTCGGGCGCTAAAGCATCTGGTAAGTACTTGGGATTTGTTTTGGTCTTAGTAATGTGCAGCTAAATTATTTACGGTATTATTTATATCCTTGTAATAGTCCACCTCGTAATTAATGCATACATCTGCGGTGGTGAATCACTCGACTATGTTTAATGCTGTATTCTTTCCGTTTCCAGAGGAGACCGCGTTCCCGAAGGAAGCCGTGAAGAGCTTCCACGACAAGCCGATGCCCACGCACGACGCAAAGGCCGCGTCCAACAAGCCCAAGATCATCCAGCAGCCCAAGAAATAGATTCCACCCGTGATTTGAAGATGAAGAAGCCAAACGTCGCAAGGAAACCTAATTAACGTGTCTGCCTATGGATCATGATGTACCAGAGGGGTCCACCGAGGCCCCTTATTGTCATTTAAACATATTTTGCATTATACGATTTTCATCATCAACTTGAGCATTTATCATCCAAGTATTTGTGGTGCATTGTTTACGTTTTCTTATTTATAAGAGTATTGATGAAGGCATTTTTGGGTTACTTTGTGATACCACAAGTTTCAATAAATGGTTCCAATGTTGTTAAATGCCTGAAGCATGAACCTACTATACAAGAGTATATAATAGCTCTATGGCCTGAAGTATTGCTTTAATGTACAGTATTATATAAATTGTTCAGATTATATTGTTCAGATCATGGTAAATTTTAAAGCTTATGCCGGTTCCCGTTCTCCTTATCGTCATCCAAATCCGATTTCGTTACATGAAATCATGGACGCACGTATAAATATATGCATATAGATCATTGGCCGGTTTTTGCATTTTTTTCTGATAATCGTGATTGGTAATCGAACATAACTAGAAAAACTATGTTCAAACAAAAACAGCACGATTGAGAACAAAAATCTACCTCAGATTTCCACTAATCGGCGGCGTAAAAAAATTTCGAACAGATATCGGCTTCTGATTGTAAATCTGTTCTTACGTGCTCACTACAAAATTTATATCTGTATATTTCTTTCCGCTTAGCATATTTTATGTGCAGCATGCAAACTGCAGTTTCCTTTATGCAACCTTGTGACGTTGTCTCCTTTTACTGATGTTTCCTTTTATACACGGCCTATATATATAGGCCATGTTTTATGCAAACTTGTCGTCTCCTGTTACTTCAACACAAGCCTAAATCATGTTTCATTGCGCATATGTATCTGTACCGTTTAAAAATGAGTTTCTAAAGGTCAAATTTGCCTCACGCAGCCATTTTAGGCACATGAAAACTGCACTTTTAGTGAAGCCTGTGTACAAAAGCGTCCCATTTGAATTTCCCGCCTAAACGGATGTCAACATCAAAGACGTAAAAAAGAAGCAGCAGAAAATACAGACAAAAGCAAAGCAAATAAGACAAATCTGCATATTAAACTTGTGACAGAAAGTGGTGTGTTAACTTGAATGAGTCACAAATTCACAATATTTTGTGATTGAATAATATTATGTGATCCTCATCTACAACCATGGCTACAGTAAAAATCCCTCAGCAAAAGGTAACCAGATAAAAGATCTCTGATGCGCAAATTCCTACCAAAGAGGGGCCTTTTTCACGCGATTAAATACTAACAGCGTCATAAGATTATAAACTAATTCATTTCAGGTGATTCTTGTCGGCGAGTATGGAGCTGGCAAATCCTCCCTCTTCAGGCGCTTCGCCACAAACAACTTTGTCACAGCCACAGACAGAGCCTCAACATTAGGCAAGATCAATTAACTCATTATTAAAGCATTTAATTAACTCGTTCCCGTTTCCAGGCCTTGATAACTACGGCAAGATCTACGAGATCGGCGATCGCGCGCTGAAGCTGCAGCTTTGGGACACTGGCGGCATGGAGCGCGTCGCCTCCATCACGTCGAGCTACTACAAGTACTCGGAGGCCGCCATCCTCGTGTTCGCACTCGACAACCCAGACTCGTTCCATGTGCTCAGCCAGCATCTGCTCGATATCGTCACGTATGCGGAGAATGCAAAGATATTTCTGTGAGTAGAACAGAGAGCGGGTTAGAATCAGTACTAATTGCTTTTTCTTTCCTCTTCAGGTGTGGCAACAAGTTCGACCTCAAGTCCCGCCTCTCCATCACCGACTCTGACATGGAAGCGTTCAGCGAGCAGTGCCACAACCTGGTGTCGGGCATCTACAAGACGTCGTGCAAGACGGGCGAGGGCGTCGACGAGATGTTCAGGGACATCGCTACACAACTGTCAGAAACAAACAGGTGAGGAGAAGGTGGAAATATTAGTGACGGTCTCTGTACAGGGGGTACACTAATCATTTGGCCTATGTGCATATGAGTATATATGTTTTATACAGTAAAAAATAATTATAATAATGCAAGGTAATGTTCTTCTGAATTTTGAACAACAGTACCTTGATATGTGGCAGAAATATGCACATTTACCGTTTTCTTTAAAAAAAAGGCTTAATTTGCCTCTTCCCTCATTTTCTCTTTCAGATCTAGGATGGAACTCCAGACCATGGAGAGCACTGCTAGGAGCTTCCGGATCGACGCCGCGTCCGAGGCCACCGAGGGCGACGAGGCCAGCGCCAGTGCCGCCTGTAGCGGGGGCTGCTAGCAGTAAGCCTGCGGGCGTCTCAGATCAAGGCCTCACTTCCAAAATTCCACTTGTCAATCATTAGTTCTTCGAAAATGAGTTTATGAAAGTAGTCTTAGTCTAATGCGAGGTACAGACGCCCGTTCGGATGCAAAACAGTTGTGAATTCAATTACTTTCATTATGATTACTTAACACTGAAAATCCAATACTTTTTAGATAAAATTAACTTTCACGGAGGGAGTTTTATGCTCATAGAACAATACCAGAATATCGTTATTTTATATTG
>LR140649.1:0-15637 GCA_900659605.1 Tisbe holothuriae | reverse complement strand
GCAGTATGTAAGACGCAATCGGCCATGCATTTAATTGCTGAGAAGGAAATATTTCCGGATATATTTACTGCAAAAATGCCTGTCTGGGAGCGGCCTAACAGAGCAGACTTTTCACTTGGTTGGTACAGTATTTTATAATAGTCGAGGACTACGATAGAATCGTAGTTCCCGGTATAGTTTATAATTCAGGCCTCCGACGCTCATTTCTTGGAACATATATAAAGAATATTTATCGAAAAAAGGAAAAGGATTTTTTTAAACGATTAGGCAGTTTTCAGGCTTGCTCCCAGACAATAAATGGAAAAAGGTACGTAGTTCAAAAGATTTACCTTTGCTCGAGTATGTTACTTTAATCGTACATGAAAGTAGGGGATTTTTTAAATGCGGTTTATTGACATTGCTGGGTAATTAAACTTGAAATTATTTCTTGGGGGAGCTTTGACTGCCATGGAATTTCTTTATATGTCTGTTTAACAAATCTCTTCTGAAGCATTTATAGTCACAATACTGGCAATGGTAAGAACCTTCAAATGCATGTTTCAACTGCATGTGTTCATTCAACTCCTTATTTTTGCCGGCCAAGTAGTCACAAAACCTGCATTTAAACACCAGAGCTTTTTCATGATCTTTCAGAATGTGCATTTTTAGACGATAACTTCTATGAAAAGACCTAGAACAATGTGTGCATGAATATCTTTTCCTCTCATGTACACCCATAATGTGCTCATTAAGCTTACTCTTGCTAAAACAGCGGTATTCACATAAGTCACACACGTTTGATTTTACATTTTTATGTACATAACTAATATGCTGCAAAAGATTACACTTTTGGACAAAGGAACTTTTACATTCATTACATCTATGTATGTCACTTTTTTCATGTTCATATTCTAAATGTTTGCTTAGTTGTTCTTTTCCAATAAGAACTGTTTGACAAATATCACAAGTAAACCCACTGTTACTCTTGTGGTTTTTGAGATATTGTTTGATATTATAATGAACTGCCTCAATATGAGTCTTAAGATCTGTCTCTTGAAAATATTCCCTAGGACAATGATTACATTTAAAGTTCTTTACCTGTTTATGCACTTGAGCAATATGTCGCTTAAGGATCGGCAAAGTTGTAAGTGTTTTATTGCAAAAGGAGCAAATGGCTTTATGTATCTTTTTATGGACTGAGTTAACATGAAGGCTAAAGAGATATCTGGTATTGTATCTGTTGGGGCACTGTCCACATTGGTAAGGCTTAATATTGTCATGCACTACTTCAATGTGATTCTTTAATGTGTACTTAGAAGACAGCTCTTTACCACACAATGAGCAAGGATACTTTACACTGTGGCTTTGTTTTAAAACGGCCCTGCTTTCTTCCAGCACACCAATCAGGGAACAAAGTGATATTTCATTTTGACCTTTGGATTCAAATATATCTTTGAATGTTACCTCTTCTGCACTAGGTATTATTTGCTCTTCTGCTTTAAACTGGTTTTTATGGCCAAGTTGGTTCCATGCAGTGCCTCTTAATTCAAGTTTACTTGTATCTTGGCATTTTAACTCCTCTGTACTAGTTTTTATTTGCTCTTTTGTTATAAACTGGCATATGAGGCCAAGTTGGTTCCAAGCAGGACCTTCCGCATCAAATATATCTTGGAATGTTAGCTCTTCTGCATTTGGTATTATTAGTTCTTCTGTTTTAAACTGGTTTATATGGCTAAGGTGATTCCAAGCAGGACCTTTTGATTGAAAAATACTTGTATCTTGCTCTTCAACAGCAGTTAATGTGTGCTCTTTTGTTATAAACTGGCCAATCTGTCTCAAACCTGAACCTTCAGAATCTGCTTCAAACACATCCTGGAATGTTAGCTCTTCTACACCTGATATAATGTGCTGCAATTTTAAACACTGTTTTTGTTGGTTCAGGAGGAATGGAAAAGTCATGTTTATGCACGAAATTACTTTCGGTGATGGTTACTGTGGCAATTTTTGGGAAACTGAAACACATTATTTAAGGCTTGTTATAGAATAATATTAATGCTTGTTTAGGATGCTCCAAGGAACTGACCTAATAAATGGATTAAGTGAAAGTTGCCAGCAGGGTTGCCATATGGAAAATGATATTATGTTACATAAACAATATTTTAATACTACCTTAAAAATATTAAAAATTAATGAATGACCATTTGAAAATTGAAAGGTTCTATAGTTGGCTAACACGTTGCCTGACCAAAGTAACAGAATGATATTATAATTGTCCCACCTGGAAAATAAGTATTAATAGCAGTTATTTATTTAGTACACAATTAATGCTTCGGATTAGTGCAAATATATGTTGATTAAGAAACCTTGTTTCCCTTGATACCCCACCAAGAAAAACATTAATGTGTACAAAGTAAAGTTATTGCCTTCTTCAGACCATTTATTCTCACATTTTCTTCTTCCTTCCATGAACATTCTTAACGTGATCTCTCAACGAGTCCTTTCTGAATGTATTGAAATCACATTGATGGCACTGTTCAGAACCCTTCAACCCATGTTCCTTTCTCTTGTGGTCATTTAGTAGACTTATTAAATGGCACGAGTAGTTACAAACATTGCATTGATGTATGAGAGCCTTATCATGCTCCCGTAGTATGTGATTCCTTAGCCGGTGGATTCTAGCGTACGTTTTATCACAAGATGAACATTTAAGCCTTTGTCTCTCATGTACTTCATTGATATGGTCCCTAAGTTTACTCTTCTTGAAGCAGCGGAATTCACATAATTCGCATTGGTTGGGTTTCAGTTTTAAATGTACTGAATCTATGTGCTGCCTTAGATTTGTCAGCATTGTAAATGAACTTTTACATTGAGAGCAGGAAAATGACTTTTCATTCTCATGCATGGCATTGTAGTGTATTTTTCTTTTAGATTCACATGAAAATGATTTATTTGGACATATATCACATTCAAAGCTCTCTCTTGTCTCATGATCTTCTTTGATATGAGTTCTCAGCTGACTTTCACTTTCTTGAACTTGTAGGCAAGTATTGCAAAATATGACACTCTGATGTAAAGTCTTAAAATGTCTCTTTAAAAGTCGTTTACAGGAGCCTTTCCAAGGGCAAAATTGGCATTGAAAAGGTTTACTCATCTCATGTTTTGCGGCAATATGTCTTGTTAAGTAAATCTTTTTGAGAAAGGACTTGTCACAAATAGAACATAAGTATGACTTGAGTTTTTCATGAACGTCTTTAATGTGAGTTTCAAGCTCACTGTGATATGAAAACTTTTTCTGGCATTTTTCACATTCAAAACGCTTTGTCTTATAGTGATTGCCATGCACTTGTTCTATATGCACTTTCAATATATCTGGATGTTTTGATATCTTTCCACAAAATGGGCTAGTGTTCTCTCTTATATGTTGTCCTAAAATGATGTTTCTCTCTTCTAGTTCAATAATAAGTGAACACAGTTCTATTTCATTTGGACCTTCATCAGCTTCAAACACATCTTTGAATGTCAAGTCTTCCGTTTCTTGAAGGATCAGGGATTTGTTTATCAGTGTTATATTGTCGAGACTACTCCAGATGGACATTTTAAAAGTATTTTTGTTAAAGAGTTGATGAATAAAGTAACTTCTGTTACTGTCCGATAATGTTAAATGCGTCATCAATATCCGATTTCTCTGACGCTGCAAGGAAAATTAAAAATGGCTCAATCTCAGGGATGCTAAAATATTTTTTGGACATTTCGTATAATTGATGTAAGCGTTGACTTAAACGTTGGTCATATATTGTTTTTTTTCCAAGCTATTGCTTATATTGTATACTGTCCCCTCTGTTACAAATTAAAATGCCGACGTGTTATGAAAAGAAATAACATGAGATCAATTCTTTAGCCTTCAATTTAAGCGTTACAGTTAATACAAAACGGTATGCGATATCTTAGTTTCGGCATCATTACTTGTTAGATGGCGCTAGTGGTCGAGATAGTCCTGCAACTGAGTCCCCAACTAATTCTCCTAACTGAGTCGTGAGGAACACTCAGCTGAGCTGCTACTACTTGGCTGTAGAGTGTAGACTAAGTTCCAGGACTATCTCGACCACTAGCACCATCTAATGCTCCAATAGTGGCCAAAACAATGATATTGCATACCGTATTATAGTTTCTATACTGTCATAAAGATGAATATTTATTCTATGGTTTACTACTGGCCACTAAAGAGTCTGTAAATGAAAAGAGGCGACAATTCACATACATGGACAGGTTGAGTAAATGGATGCCTTATTAGCCTGCCTGGTCACGAGGTTTTGCCCATGCGGCTATTCATTGAACCTGTCTTGAGCCTAAACTAGTGTTATGTCCGAGCCAATGAGGTTTACTAGGTAAGTATTAGCAAAACTCATTGGTCCATGCCATACTAATGCCGGAATAATTATCATTCAATTATCCATTCTAATTAATTGCCTTGTACAATTGGTTGTTCAGAAGTGTAAGTTAGATACTGCAATCATTTGTTCCTTCAAATATTATATATATATTTCACTTTAGAAATTCTATATTTCCATTATATAATATTAATTAACTAATTTGCCTTTTTTATACAAATTTGCACCCTTTATAACATGTACAATAACTTAAAATTACTTCCACCGGTCCTGTCTAGTGAGCTTTTCTGCTTAAACTCCGCCTTGTTATAACAACAAAAATCCAATATACTATTTCCACAAGGGATTCAAGACTAAATCCAGCCCATAGACCAAGGGTGCCACCTAGTATAGTTATATATAGCATATATATAAATGAATACATTATATATATATTGGATGCTGATTTACCTGATATAGCCAGTTGGTCAACCAAATTGTACTTTGGACTAAGTGTAGCTACAGACATATCATTATCAGAAATAATAATATTCAAAAATGCAATATCATTCTGCAATTTTTCAATGCAGCGAGTCTTAGGACTGTAATCCACAGCAGGAGAAAATGGATTAACATACCATTTGCTGGATCTGATATACTTCCAAAAGAAGAAGTCTGTATGGCTGTTGATATTGGTAAACAATAACATTTGCAGTTGAATATTATTAATGCATTCCAACTCTGGATTAACCGCAAAGGAATCAATGGATCCATGATATGTTATTTCATTGCAATTTTCCTTACAAATGCTGTTACATGTGGATAAATGTGATGATAATTCCCGTTCAAACAGGGTGGTCCAATTCCTGGTACAAACAGGCGTATCCATTTCATGATTATTGTGGTACATGTTCCATGGGATACAATCAAACTTTTCCTTAGTCTTCTGGAGTTGACACTCAAATTGACATGACTTTTGTGTGTAATTTTCAAACATGTGGTGTCCATCCATTATTTCATCTGAAAATCTACAATTTCTATTGGCTCTAGAAATACCGCTTTGGACTGATTTATCAGCTCTTGTGCTTGCAATTGTCACAAAAAGATTAGAAGCCTGACCAGGCTGAACTTGAAACCCACCAATGGTAGAGAAATCATCTTTAAATTCATTGAGGTTCACATGAAAGTGGCCAGATTCAGTTCCCTTAATGTCCAAAGTGTGAGAATCTAACAAGAATTGCAATTTGCTGCTGAACCCTGTGCTTTGTATGTTTATAGGGAACCTTCTTGAAGCCAAGTGGTAAACTGACTCCAATGCCGCCATGTAATCACTCTTGGTGAATTGAAGCTGGTAATCAACAGAATTGAAGCTTGAGCATATTCCACTGTCTGTAATAACCTGCCCAATATCATGCAGACAATTCTGCTCAATATTTGTGAACTGACATTTAAGTACCATATCTAACCTTTTACTGTCATGATTGCTTGTCCAAAATTCTGGAGCAACCAAACTGAAATTAAGGTCAGGCTTTTGACTGTCAACCCATTCCCCATTTGCAAGTGGGATGTACATATAGGATCTTAGTAGCTGATGCTGAGTCATATCCTCAAACTGAAAACCAGCTGTGTCCTGGTATAACTCTTTAAACCTTGGATGAGTCAACCCAATTTTGCCATTTATTTGTGATAACCTCATGACCTTCATAATACTGGGGAGATCCCCTGCCAAGATGTGTCCCAATGTGTTTTCTCTATGAGTCATATGTACAATATCCATTCCAATATCCCTGTTCAATGTAATACAATTGTTATCTTCAAATGTGACAAGTAAGTTAATTTCTGTTTCAATGCTGTTGATTAACTCTGAATATTGATTACCTCCTTCTAACATACTTGAAAAATCAACCCTAAAAAGTTGAAGACAAGTTGCATAAAATTAGTTACATAGTGTTCATAAATATAATTCATCCAAGCAACAAACCTGTTCTTGTCAAATTTGAAGCATGATACTTGATTTGACCTTTCTGTAGCTTCTTTCCACAGTTTATACATCGTGTAAAAGACTTTCCTGTAAGAAGTCTCTCTGCTGGACAAGGAATACTCCAGTATATGATCAGTATAGCCCTCTAATACTGCAGGAACATCTGACAGCAGCATAGGTAATATTTTAGATGAGTTGTTTAAATGTTCATACCTTTGAGATGTAATATTAATTTTAAGTTTATATAGTTAACATTAATTAATCCTACATTTCCACTTCAATTATTCTTTGTTCCAATATGAAAAGGTTTTCATCTGCTATTTTATTTGGATGAAAACTGCCTCCATATGCTGTCTCTAAAAAGTTTGACAGAATACTTCCTAGTCTGTCAAGGCGCCCAAGAAAAATCTTAACAGCCTGCAATGAAACTGTTAGTTGTAGACAGTAGACAGACAGAATAGTAGGGGTATGTTCTATTGGAAAAAACATCCTGTGTAACTCAAAATGTAATTGTAAACAGCTTGTATAATAACTTGTTACATGTGGTACATATATAACAATAATAATAGGACATTCTGGAGAGACTGGTAAGCCGTGGTTGCAAGTTGCTTGTCCCTGCAGTCAGAAATGTTTCTGGTTCAATTGGCCCGAGTGAAATGCTGATGAAAAATTGCAATTACAATGTGCTATTGCAGTTGACTTGAAAAGGAGTGGTGCAATGAAATATATAAAAAGGTCATGTAAAAAATATTTAAAAAGGTAATAACTGTATAACCTGTTTCTGCAGCAATAATCAGTTCTATACTTACTTGTAAAGTTAGAGTAACTGAAGTTATGCAGCTTGGTTGATCTTTGCAAAATATGTCAATGGAAAATTTCTCTGGTTTTAATGGACCATTTGAAATGTAGTAATGCTCTGAAGTATATGAATTAGACTGTATTATGTAAAAAAGCATCTATCAAGCAAAAGCTGATAGCTCAGTGGATAAACTGTTTGGTGTTTTTACAGAGTGATACAGCTCAAAGTCGTAGGTTTGATCCCCAGTGCTGGCCTGGGGAGAATACTGGGCATGGTTCTAGTAATAGTCCTATTTCCAATATCTTCAACATGTATTGTTCAAATACACTTTTTTATGACTTCCTTGGTTAGATGTGACCTTCAGCTTGCCCCAGGATTAGAGCTCTTCCAGAGTAATGAGCCCCGCAGGGCAAGGTGCCCCAAATGGCAAGGTGCCCCGCAGGGCTATGGAGAGAAAAAGCAAAATGTTATGTTTTTTGTAGCAATTTAGGTTTGGCGAGAAAAATTTCCCTACACTTTTAAAATGTTTATGATTGCCCTGCAGGGTTAGGTGCCCCACAGGGCTATGGCAAAAATGCGAATTATATATGTTGTAACTGCCAGGTTAGGTTAAGTTAGGTAAAATTAGCCTGTAATTGTTTAACTGTCCCCTTCTGATGGGGAGAAAAAACATCATGACAGTGGCTACATTTCAGATATATTTTTTTTCAGCTCCATGTGGGTACAGAGGGGTAGATCCAGATTTTCCGAAAATATCCTTAAATTTCGGTAATTTTACATTTTTCTAGGATTTTTTTGGCAATAGGACAATTTCTAGAATCGCTTCAAAAACTGGTTTGAAAAGGTCTTTTCCAAGTGCAACCTACAACCTATCATTAGGCCCCCTTGAGGATGGAATGCCCCACAAAGGCATGGCAAAGTCTTGGCTTGCCGATGTACTTTGGCTTTGGTAGGTCTTCCAGTTTTGAGACAAAAACCCTTAAGCCTGGACACAGATTGGCAATGCCAAAACCATTATGCGGACCTGAAACGCCAATGACTGAATTAAACTTGAAGCTATCTATAATAGCTGTGAGGCTCTTTACATAAGTTTTGATCCGTGTTTATGAATGATACATACCATAACTTATATTATGAACACATACTCTGTCCTCTGCACCATATATACAATCGGTATTTGGATAGGTTTTTGCTGAATTGTTATAATTACAAAAGTTTGGAAGTATTTGAGCTGCCATGGCTGGCTCATATCTTTTTGTTCCTAGTGGGCAATGAATATCAATTTCTAATGCATGCCGTTGGTAACAGGCACCTTTGAAATAATACCAATTATTGCCATGGTTATCCTCCTTGCAAACTATAAGAACTTTGATGATCTTTAAATGGATTGCTACCATTTCATCGAAATTACCTTTGTTTGTTGATATTGGACCCACTCTTTTAACTTTTGTTGTATCAGTGGAAATGTATATATATTGACCACACATAACGTGAGTGCATTGTATTATTGAAATGTTTTCACCCACTGCTATACCATATTCAATATAGTTTTGGCATTTGATTTTAAAGCTTGAAAAGGAAGTAACAGTTCCATTTAATGTTGTGTTTGTAACAAAGAAGTCACCATAAAATTTATGTTGGTCATGTTTATACACAACTATGGAATATACTGGCAATACAGTCAATGCATCAATCATGTGATAGGTCTGGCTATCAATTTCCTGTTGGTTCATCATATATGGAAGATTCTCATTACTGTTGAGCAGTGTTTCAACATTGGTCTTTAAATAGGCAGTCAAATCCCCTTGTATCATAAATGATGGCAGCCACTTTACAAACAAGTCTTTCTCATCTTTTGCCATTAGTGATACTTCTCGTTCTGCAATCCATTCATGGCTGACAAGCAATTCAAAGAAATTTCTATAATCTTTCCAATGTCCTGATGCTATTTCTTGAGTCTCATTGTTTCTCAACATTTTCTTGTTCAAAATGGCCCTCTGTAAGTTCCATCTGTCATTGAACTGAACTGGGCAAATGGTAATGGTTGGGTAAGGTACGTTTGTTATGTTTGTCATGGAATGCTCCAGATCATAAAAGATTGGATCTTGCCAAAAGTCCAACAGTGCCAAACTAAAAATGTATATTCCTGCGCATAGAAAGCCAAGAACAATCAAACCCCAAACAATTTTTCCGAATAAAAAATGGGTGATGTGAATATATTGAACTCCATGAAGACTGCTAAGATCACAGTATTGGTAGAAGACTCCTACATATGTAGAAGCCTTCTTGCTTTGTGCATGATATTTTAGCCTCCGAAAAGCAATAAATATAAATAATTGAACCATTTCAACTGCCACCATTAGGGAAAAGCCATTGAACAGACCTAAATTGCCACCTTGGGGAGAAGTAAGTTTAATATAGTGATTTGGTGATACATTCATATTTTTAATTTTACCTAATAATCCAACTTTATCCATGAATGTGGCTGCTTTTTGCCTGTATGCCATAACAAGGGTGTCAACAGCAGCCTCAATGTTTAACTGAATGATATCATGCTCCATTATATGTTCACAATATCTACTTGGGGATCCTTCTCCTTGGAGGTATCTCTTTTCTACAGATGATAAAGTTTTATACACTGCCAGTAGCTCATCATTCTATAAAGAAAACAAAGTAAGTGCTTTTGCACAAAATACTTTATTATTTACCTACTTGAAGGCTATTAAATTTAGAAATATCTTTGCATTCTCTGCTAATATCTGTGATAATTTTGTCAACCTAAAAAGATTTGATTAATTTTTGCATTAAATGTCATAATCAGAATATTATCCTTCAGGAGTCTTGAGTTTAGAATATAATATTGGTAAGGTGTAAAGTCAGTAAAATTTAATATTACTATACTTATACTTATATTAGTTAGATCATTTAACATACCTGAATATCAAATACAATTGAGTTACATGCTGGTAAACAATCATCACACTCTGAACCATCAGCATTCTGCATTAATTGTTTAAACCTTTTAGTCTCAATGCCATTACATATCCTGGTAATGCCAACTTCAAAGTTTGCCACCACATCCCATGGAATACATGATAAACTACCATTTTTAAGAATTTGTTGCAGAATGCATTCATAGAGACAATTTTGTTGGTCATATTCTTTGAATAGGCTATTAGTTCCAAATGGGTTCTCACTTCCTAGACGGCAACCACGTTCAGTAATGGTGTATTGAGTGATGTCATTAGAATATTTTTCAACTTGCGACAGGATTTTTATATCGGTAGTGAAGCCTGGGTGAATCACATGTGCTGTGGACTAATTAGGATATACAGAACAATATGAGTAATACATTAAAACACTTGGGTATATGACTGTAATTTTCCTGGTCAGTAAGTAGTAATTACCGGTCATGCTTAAAGTTACCAGTAATTTTACCAAAGTTGGTATTCTACTATGTAAAATGGCATACTTATGCACAAAAGGACTAAAATAGGCGTATATAAAGGGATTTTTTTTCAAATATGTACTATTTCAGTTTTATCTATTTTACTACATCAATTCTCACCCCTGGGAAGACTCAATTCAACTTATTTATTGAAATATAACAAAGTTAAGTAGAAAGCACAGTCCATACCTGATCAACAAAAGAGTTTGCATTCACAATACCAACAGATGCTTTCCCCATACCATTGGTATCAGCAATGTCAGTATTGTGCACATTTAGTAGGATTGTAAACTTCCTTACTGAACCCATAAACAGAGATGGCACTGACTCAATCCGCTGAGGGCTTGGAAGTACCAATTTTAATAACTCATGCATTGGATTGTGTTTGAAAATATTGACATTTTCCTTGGGACCATTTATTATAAGACATATACCTTTGGAAGTTGGTTGATTGCTAGCGTAATCAGAGCAACTGGGAAGGGAGCAATAAGGCATAAACTCGAGTTTGCTATAGTCTTGGCCAATCTAAAATATATAAATCTGCTTTTAAAATTTGATGATTCCCAATGATCATTTTATTTTGGTTAAAAGCGAATGTAGGTGGGATATTGATTGATAATATGTATACAACAAATGTACCCAAGATTAGGTCCCCAAATAAGTAGATTAATTTTTTCAGTATTTTGTTTTCAATGCTACTGTAATTATTGTGTAAGGTGTCGCTATATTTATATTAAATGTAGTACTGGTAACGTTTTTGGGACCTTAAGGATTTGATCAATAATTATCACTCAAGGACTGCATCCTTTCAAAAGAGAAAGATAAATTCATAAATTACCTGAAATGGTGTGTACTTCCTTGGCATGGTTCCCAAAAAGAATTTTGACAATGTTTCAGCAACTGATTTTTCATAAAGAAGTAACATACTAACAGGGGCTTTTTTCAAGTCAGCTGCTACTGAATCTAGATAATGGGTTGATGATATATCCTGAATGCTACAGAGAGGATACAGGGTAACATGTTTTTTCAAACATCATTCATTTTAATTGGTACCTCTCAGCTTCCGTGGATTTATTTTCAACATGATATTGATCAGGTGACACTTTCTTAAAGTCTAACAGTTTGACGTGCCGTGTAATCTGCTCAGGTACTCTCTTAATATTGCCTATTAATCAAAGTTTTCATTCAACTGTCTAATTGGATAGTCAACCATATTAGTAACATTACCAATCAATGTTGACATACTCATAACAGTGAGAAATGTCATTATGGTATCACCCCCATCATCAAATATTAGCTTCTCACTCAGGCTTTCTCTGTCCCAAACCTGGGAGTGAAATAAGGGTTGCCTTTCAGTGGCCGCTTCCCAATCCATGAAGGCTGGATACAGTAGAGGAGAATCGGTGGGGAATATTGAGGATATATTGTCAAGTAGTCTTTCATAGTCATGACTTTCATAGGTGAAAGGATCAATCTAAAAGTACCGGTTTATTCCAGAGAGAACAATTATTCTAAACATCGCTTTGTTCAAAATATTAATCATACACCCGTCACAGAATGACTGCAGAAAAAGGGGATATACCTCAGCATTCAGATGTGCTATACTAGCCTAGGCCCAAAGGATAGAAGAAGAGATTCTACAGGGATTTCAACTTCTAGTTGAGGTGACGCATATCAACGTTACTGAAATGACACATTTCAACTGACCGGTGTTGCTGAGATTCAGCAACTCAGCATGACTTAGAAATCATTCTGGCCTTGTAACCCTTTTTATCCCCAAGGGCCAGTGAGGCGTTTTTTCGATTTCCCTTACCGGGTGATTTTTCTCTTGCATTTAAAACATATTCAGGGATTCTACTACTTTTGATTTTAAGACCAAAAAATGTAGTAAAAATATGACAAAACTTATTCTGACCATGAAAGTGTGACTATTTTGGCTTCTTTCTAAAGGCTACATGTTGTCCCCAGAAATATTGAGTTACTGAGTTTTGGTAACTTTCAGCTTTTATCTTTTTGAAAATTTACTTACTAAATATCTTTTGGATCTAAATTAGTAGGAAATTTCTTTAAACATTCATGAGATAAACATATAGTTACTGGAGTTTTCATGTGTTTCAGAAAATGCCTTAACATTGAACCAAAGCCCAGTTCTGCAAGTTCATTTAGGAAATATAATTTCTTTGTGAGGAATAGAAATGAATCATGAAGAACTCCTATTCCATTTGGTGAATCTTCTGTTGGTGGTTGAGCAGCAATTACTGCATCATATTTTTGTGACCTGGAATTTAACACCAATAATGCATTACATAATATCTAAAGACATTTTTATGCTTCATACCTCGCCTATGACCAATAATTGAAATTTCTTCAATAATTTCCTTATTAATGTCGCTGCATGAAATATATTATAAATACATATTATATTTGTAAATTGCATAAAAAAATCACCTCCATGACCTTAAAGATTGCTGCTTCCACAAAGGTAACTTACAATGCTCTTCTGTTACAGTAGCACTGGAACGGCATAAGTAATAAATATGGTTGCCATGCTTTAAAAAAATATAGTCCTGAAATGACATTATATTAATTAAGTAAATATTGGGGCTTTACAAATTGTCAGTTTTTGTATTAAAATACTGATGAACCCTTCTTACATTTTTGCAATTTTGGGCACTACTTTTTGGTGCATTCCATCACTATAGTCCTATCTGAATTCATGTCTTTTTGCTCTTTGCGTCAATTATCAATCCCTAGCAGGGGGCAGCAAAAAAATGTGACCAGCGTCATAACAAAAAAATGTGTCATAACAATGAGATTTTAAGTGTTTCAACAAAAACTCAAATGCATTTATCCACTGAAAGACAAAAATATATTTATAGATCCTGTTGTATCAGATTCCTTTGAATAATTTTTAACCAAAATTATCCTCATTTAAAGTGTATTTTTTATAGATGGCGCTACAGTTTTGTTATATTTTTTGGTCACGATTTGGAGCGCCCCCTATGGCTGAATTTAGAGCCAATGTAAAACAAAATGGCCGACGTGAGGGCAGAAGGGACTATAATCGCGGCCAACATTGCAATTTTTCACCATCATGCCGCAGAGGGATTTGATCCCAAGACCTCCAGGGTCAGAGCCAACGAAGCAACTTACTAATATGGCTAGCCATACCGGCTAACAACAAAACCTATGGTTAGCCGGCTACCCAAACCCCCACCACTGCTCTTACAAAAATGTTCATTTCTACCCAATCCAAGCAAAATTGGTCTATAAGAGAGCTCCTACATGGGAATAAAAAGAGGAAGTTTTTGGTTAATTTGCCGAAAACCTTCCGATTTCCTTCTTGCCTTTATAGAAAAAGAAGATTTTTTTCGGTTAATTTTCCATTTTCCTTCCTCTTGAAAGATTTTTTTTGTGAATTAACCACTTTCTCTCCTCCTGACACACACTTACGCCTTGTTAGCTGAAGAAGTTTTTTGGTGAATAAACCGAAAACTTCCTCCTTTCCTTCCCATGTAGGAGCTCTATAAAATAAATAAAAATTCAACCTTATCTATAAAAGGACGTTTCACCGTCTCCCTATATTCAAGATCAGAATTAACAAAGAAGTCCAGTCTTGTTATTAGACTCTCCATTACAATTTGTAGATAATTAAGTGTAAATTGGTCTTCATCGGGAGGCATGAGCTTAGTTCTCCTGGGAATTGTTCTGGAAAAGAGAACCCTTAACATGAATCACTTGCTCCCTAGGAAGATATATACTAATAAGGAAAAGAGACAAATCAAGTGACTAAAAATGACTGGAGTGCTGAAGCGTGCGCTTTTTATCTGGATTTTCGGAAGGAGGGCGCTCTTTATCTTGAGTCTAGGTGGGAAGAAGGACAGAAAAAGTGACGGAAACTTTGATTTTCAAGACACCCAACCTGACCAGACATATAGATTCAGCTTGAAACATTGCTTCATAGGCAGGAGATGTCTCTCTTCCTTATTACTATATATCTTCCTTGCTTGCTCCAAAGAAAAAAAATCTCATTTACTCGTAGTCCACGTATTTTTCTGCTATTTCAACTGCCAGGTCCTTGATAATGCCACCAATTGGAACTAGACAAAATATATTATAAAATAAGTCTAAATTTTACATGAAGGTTTAAACACTTACAGTTGCTAGTTGCTAGGGAAGCAAAATCAAACCCTCCTTCTGGAAGTAAAATGAAATCTTTCTTTTAAAGGTAAGAAATGCAGGTGATTTTAGCAGTTTATATACCAATTTTATTGACACCCTGATCCACTAACATTCCCAATTCATGAATGAAAGGAAAGAATGGAGATTCCGGAGACCTCATGGCTGTAATTGCAGAGTCATTGCACAAATCATAGTCATAGTTGGCATAATCATCCGCCTTGCAGACAAACTTCAATCTATTTAGTAATAGTGCTGGTAAATGCAGCTCATCCATCCTCTGCTCAGGGCACAGTACAATGGCAGGGTAGGGCACCAAGGATGCATCGGACTTGAATGTGTCAATATTTAGAGACACTGGTGAGTTTAACAGCTTGACAAATGAGTTGTAACAGTTGATAGAGGCCCATGTTATGGACACGGCAACTGCCAGGATCCAGAATAAGGTCTCTCCTTTGTTCCGTCCGCTTACGAGGTATGCAAAGCCATGGATACCAGTTAGCTCACAGAATATTAGAAAGTTTTTGAAGACATCATTGAAGCAACCAAATTGCATTATAATTTTTAGAACACCCCCTTTCCTAACTATATTCAGACTGTGACAGATCTCCTTCACATTGGCTTCATATAAAATTTATGCAAATATTCAACGTGGACCACCAAGGTACAGGTCAAAAGTGTTGCTAATATATCATACATGAAAGTAGGGAAAAAGGTACATAGGCAACAATTGCATATTGAAGTACATGAATCTCATATGCATATATTATGTTCATAGTTCGTCATTTTCCTTCTAAATTTACATAGATTAGTATCATTGATTGTACCCAAAATTGGTGGATATATAATGCATAGTTAATCAATACATAACAAGCAGAGTATTT
>LR140648.1:0-15632 GCA_900659605.1 Tisbe holothuriae | reverse complement strand
CTTCTCCTTGCTGGCGTGGTACGCCGCCAGGACGGGAGCGACAAGAGTGGGGACGAGTGCCGAGTCTCTTGATCCTCACTCTGCTGTTGCCTTCTTTCTCCTCGTGTCCCTGGAGAGCCTTCGGCCGAGGACGGCGAGTGCCTGCTGCGGGCTTTTCCCGTTACACTTCACCAAGTAGTGGCGGCTACCGAGATCGTCCTGCTTCGAGAAGCACCTGGCGCGCCGGTTGATGGTGGGAGGGGAGCACTGAGGCGGCTCTGGAAAGTAGAATAAAGACCGATATGGGAGCGTCCTGGTCCTGCGTCCAGACAACTTCTTGAACTCGCAGGCGCCACTCGTTGTTTCCCTGCAGAAGCCTCCGGCCGAGCACGGCGAGGCTTGCTGGGGGCTTTTGCCGTTGGCCTTCACGAGGTAGACCCGCCTTCCGAACTCGTCGTCCCCGGAGAAGAACTTTGCGGTCATGGAGAAGTGGGGAGGGTAGCGCTGGGGAGGGTCTGGAAAGAAGAAGAAAAACCGATATGAGAGCGGGCAGGCAACTTCTTGAACTCTCGGGACGCAACCTCGAGCTTAAACAGATTGTTAAGTAACTAAAATGCATTCTGCTATCTATGAAGTTTGAAAATGCAATTTTAATCAATGTATTTGCTATTCTCTTTGGAACATAAAACTTCGCCTTCAGCAAGCTCTTCTCTTTTACGCTACTACTTTATTCTTTTGACACTGAACCTTTCCACCTGTTCTGCCATTGATTTGCAATTAGCTTTCCTCCCACTTCTTTGTATGTCTCAGTTTCCTGAGCTCTGCTTTTCTTCTAAACAACGAGCTCAGGATGGTGACTGATTTTACAACATGAATGCCCTGGGACATAGATTCTACGGAGCAAGGAAAGAACAACTTAATCAAGCCTTCAATATAAAGGTTAGTTCGATTATTGAATGCATTAAGGAATTAGTTTACCATCATATAATTAGCCTACGGGACGTCGTTTTGCACGCTCCTGTAAAAGAAGAGTGCCTAATCGCTATGTAGCAGCTGATTAGGTTCTACGCAGCCTGTCCCAAGACGTTCTCAGTCACCAGCAAGATGGCGGATGATTGTATCAGCTGTATTTCACTCTTTTATGTTCCAAATAGAACACTCAGCTTTTAAAATGTCGCTAGAAAAGCAAAATGGCGTTAAAAAAGCAAAATGGCGTGAGAAAAAGCAAAGTGGCGATAAAAAAGCAAAATGGCGCTAGAAGAGGCTGGTGCTTAGCAGGCAGCCGGCTGGGTTTACGTCTTCCCCGGTCAGCACTGTAAGTCAATCTTAGATAAATAAGGTCAATCTTCAAAAGGGTCTTCGGTGGTGCCGGTATGGTTTTTGTCATGGATCTACGACGTCGTGCCCGCCCACAACCTCGTTCCCCTCCTGGACGGCATCTCCCTCGACATCCATGACCAAGGCATGCCACACAATGACATCAACAAGGAGAACTTGATGGTTCGCCGGTGGGAAGTGACGGTAAGGGGGTCATGAATAATTACAAACGACCTCTACAACGTCAAGGAGCCGATCTGCGAGAAGGGTAAGTTGAAAATATAAATGCATGAATGTTTACATATTTAATATTATTGTCCTTTTTTTAGTTCTGGCCCAGCTCATGCGCCCCCTTCCGGACGGCCTCGTTCACCTCCATGAGAAGGGCATGAGCCACAATGACATCAAGGAGGAGAACGTCATGCTGGACAGCCAGGGTGAGTGGATGATGAATAATTTATAATTTACAAAGCTAATCTAAATAGGGTTCAGCTGTGTGAGATAATGCTTAAACTCTTTAACTCTTTTCAGGCAGCCTCAAGCTGATCGACTGGGCGACCGCAAGATTCGTTGGCGACCTAGCCAGGAACAGCTGGGGACCGTCGCTTTTCTGGCACCCGAAACCCACTCCCCGCGCTTCAGCTATGGGCCTCCTTCGGACATGTGGGCGCTTGGAATCGTGTGCTACTCCATGTACGAGTAAGTGACAATTGAATCCCACTTTTCCAACAACGTAAATTCTACTTTTTTCAGCCTCTTCGCTGAGGACGTGCAGCATATTTCGAATATTTTTGAATGAAGTGTGCCAATGTATTAAGAAAATGTCTTCTTTTCAGGCCATCTCTTGGGCGACTGCAACAACCAACGGCGAGAAAGTGACCCAGACTATTTTCCCCCAGCTTGTTCGGGAACCTCCCATTCCCAGGCACGGACCTTGAGTCCTTTAAGAAGAGTGTGGTGGACACAGACCCGGGATTCCCCCAGAGGCAGGCATGTGTCAAAGAAGGCCATTGCCGTCATTCGGGGCCTCCTGGAGAAGGATCCGTCAAAGAGGCTGACCATCAGGGACGCAAGGGATTCCCCCTGGCCCCTTTAGAGGAGAAGCTAGGTGCCGCGAGGGCTGTATTTACATTAGTATTAATTTTAGGAGACCAACGTGAGAAAGTACATCAACGAAATTCACTTAAATATATATGAAGTAAAAATGTTTAAAAAGAAGACAAATCTAGGAATTTTATTCAAGAATGATGGGAATATCCATAATATAGAGTTGATATGTGATTTTTTTACGGCTGCGGCTCTGAGAGTCCTACTACAATCCAACTAGGGATGTTAAGCAACGTGTGTGCCGTGCCACTGTGTATTTTTAATTATAGGAAGTAAGGGAACAGTTTTATTAATGTAAATATTATTAGTATTATACGCTTATTTGACTGGGGCTAAATGTACATGTGAAAATTATGCAAATTGCATTGTTGTATGTGTGTAAAGTTTGGTCATTTTAGTGAAATCCATTCTTATAAACTTGTGTACTTCAAGAACACCATATATTTAAACAAAAGTTTAGCTCTAGAAAGAACCGTTTTTGCATTTCTTTTTTGAGTAACTGGAGTTAATTCGGGGATGACGACAGAGTATCCCTGAGTGCCGCACGTGTGTAACATACTGGGAAAGGTGAACAGATTAATACTTAATATTTTTCTAAATTAACTTTTATTTTGTGGAGGGTATGCCGTTGGAATATTTTTGGGTATTTTTAGGGATGACGGGAGCTTAAGTGATAGAGCTCCTTCTTAACGTTATTATTGCAGCGCTTGGCAACCCCTTCCTTTTGCTGCACTGCACTGGCTGAGGGCCAAGGTCGGCTCACTCGGCTGGCTTCCAGGGACGCAGAATAATTTGTTAATTAGATTGACAGTGGAAATTGATTCTTTTTATATACACCACAAGTCTGGAGGATAATATGTTAAAACGGCTATTGTACTTTTAGATTTTTATTATGTTCTGTCTGCTTCTTTCCTTCCTTTCCAAAGTCTATCCTCATTCATAATTTTGTAAGTGGTGTCTGTGGAAGAAAAGATATTTGTGGCATCCCCTGTATTTTTGGCCGACGCTTCTTGTCCTTTTCGCCGTTGGCCACAGAAGTGGGAAGGAAGTTGTTACGAGATCGATGGATCGCCACACGGCAGCAGCAGCAGCAGCAGCCAAATCAACTGAGCAGCTTCAAGCTTGGCTCAGGTTTTCAGTTATCGAACAGCAGCAGCGTTGAGCATTGGAGCAGCCAGCCTGGCAACGAAAACCGACCTCGGCAGAAACGTTTTCAAGGTGTTCCCCCGCAACAACAACACACATCCCCATCGTGGACACCACCCCAGCAGTGATCTCCAAGCCTGGCATGCGGCTGTAGAGGCTCTTTATTTGTGTCCACCCATCGACCTGCACAGCTCCCTCCGTCCATGATCATGTCTTCTGAGGACGAGGTCCGTGTCTCCTACTTGGACTCTTTGGAGACCCTCCGAGACCCTTCCAGCCCGGTCATCGCAAACCTCACAGAGCTGGCGTACGAGGCGGCGGAAACGCACCCAAAGGTCATCGCAAACGTCATCGAGGAGAAGTTTAAGAAGGTGAGATTGAACAAAGACATTCTATTATTAGTCATGTTCTGCTCAGAATATGCATAAAAAGCTGGACGAGTTTTGCAATAATTCATTTTTATCTCCCTTTGTTACAAAAACGATGCAGTTGTTTGAACGAAAGTAGAGCCAAGCTTGATGTTGAAACACGCAGCTTGACAGGTGTCCAATTACAGGCTAAACGTGCTTCCTATTAATATATATATTCTTTCTTCTTTGTTCAGGTCCCTCCTTCCCAGAAGCTTCCCTACTTGTACCTCATCGACTCCGTGGTGAAGAAGCAGCCGCTGCCCTACCGAGATCTCTTCGCAAAGTCCATCGTGGCGCTGTTTGCGCACGCCTTCGTCGCGGTCGGGCAGAACCTCAGGAGCAATGAAGACGTCAGCAGAGCCACGGCGATCAGGTAACTAGGAGGAAATAAGGCTTAATTAACCCCGTTTCTACCCCTTCAGGGAACATTAAAGTTGCATTTTAATGTTGTGTTTCATGTGATAAAAGAGAATATATTGAATAAACGAGACTTAAAAGAAGTTAAACTGTACAGACAAAAACCATTTGCGCCGATGAGAAAGAGAAAATAAAGAAAGTTATGGAGCGAACATAAAAAAGATCTAGTCTGCGTTCCACTTTAACGGGTTGGATTTCAGTAATTCTGAGCTGCTGGTCTGTAGATCTGGAAAAAAGGCTCGATTTTGACTCTTAACCTTGACTGGACCAGAATGCTCATTCGATTGTCATTGAGTGGGAACGCATGCCGCATTACAGTGTAGTAATGGATGTCTTATTTCCACACATAGGTCATATCCAAGGTTGATGATGTAGCTTGGTCATATCCAAATGCACCAAACTTTTGTGCATATCAATGAAAATGCACAAAATCTACTCTCCATGCACGTTCGCCCCCTTTTAAGCCCGTCGCAATTTTATAGCTAAGTAATACTTACTAGAACGGTTTTAATTTGGACTGTTCAATGGAGATACGCGTACGGTATCTAGTAATTCTGGTTGAATGTAAAACTGGCAACTTTTATCCAGCTAATCCTTTCTCTACTTTTAGGGGGAAATTGTACAAGGTTCGCACAACCTGGACAGAAATCTTCCACCCGACCGTGCTGCACGCGCTCGACCTCAAGATGCGCGAATTCGACCCGCGCTGGCCGATCGTGCCGCTCAAGACCAAGCCCGTCGGCGGCAAGCCCGCTGCTGGCGCCAAGAACATCCACATCAACCCGGCCATGCTCAGCAAGGTTGCCGCAGCAGCCACGAGCGCCGCTGCAGCGACGACGCCTCCACCGGTGAGTGTTGAAACAAAACGTTTTGGGAAATATGGACTTATTGTTCAACATAGTCTTATCTTTAATAATTTAACATAGATAGCAAGATAACAGAAAACTTTTGTAACTTTTCTTGGTGGACTATTGAATCGGAAAGAAAAACAATCAATATAGTTATAGTTTATAAGTACAAGAAACAGTCACAAGTATTAAGTACCTACGTAATACACAGGCTTTAGTTCTAAATATAGAGTGAATAACATTGGCAATGCTTCCGTCGGTGAGTAGTGAATAATTAATGAACTTGGTCAAACTTTTTTTTTTCAAATCTGGACGCTAGCTTTTCCAATATGATGCTTACGCTTTGCGGTCTTTTGTCTCTAAATTAATTATCAGTATTTGCTTGCAAATCGATGCGGAAACCAACAGAATATGAAGCGAATATATATAAACAATGATGGCTCGGCCCGGTTCTATCTCCGGCCTGCCGGCGCCAACAGTGAGCTCTTTGTCAGCCACCGTGACGGCAGCGGCGGCTATGTGTTCATGTCGAGCACGTCCCCGCCAGACCAGGTGCTCATGCCGCCGCCTGCCACGCCCCCAACGCGGCGCCGCCAAACTCCTGTCTCATCCTCCGTGACTTGTTCATTACAGATGGAGAGCCTTGAGCAGCAGATTGAGAGTCAGAAGCGGAAGATGATGGAGCTGCAGCTGAAGAAGATGCAAATGGAGACGGAGAAACTGGCGAGGGAATTGGAGGTAAGAAGGGAGGAGTTTAAGTCTATAAAGTATCCTTTTGGGCCCAAAAAAGGCTCAAAAAGGCTTGAAAAGTGTTTGTCATAGGAAAATAGAGCTTATTTGCTGAATCCATGAGCTTAGTTAATACTGAAAAATTACATTTAAAGACTAATTTTACATGTTTGCTGATGCATGTACGAATAGTTCCGGTATAACTCCTTTCCACTCAAACCAACGCGTTACTATTGTGTTTTAGGCAAGCAAGGCCAAGGAACTGGAATCCCCCAGCACCAGCCAGCAGCAACAGCAGCAAGCTCCACCTACTACTGTCTTTCCTTCTTCTTCATCTTCTTCAACAAAGGCCACAACAAAGGCCAGTAGCAAAGCTACTACCAGCAAGACCTCTTCTACTTCTTCTAAGGTGTGGCAAGCCTTAAAGATCTATTTAAATATCGATGTGAATGTGACATCCAAGAAAAAGAATGTGATTCTGCCATTTCCCTTACTTCTATTATTGTGCTCTCTAATTCTGTACTGTTTTATTCCGTCTTTAAGTATCTCTGCGCGTTGTTTCAGTTCTTCAAAATATTAGCAATTAATCGATACGGTTTACTTAAATTGAACAATAAAATGTAGACTTTTCCACATACGATGCAGCCCCCGCTAAAGTTCAATCAGGGAAGTAACCTTAAATTTCTTTTTCTAATCTTGTAAAATTCCAGGACTAAACACTCTTTTCATCTAGGCTAAATCTTCATCCTCCTCGAGCAGCAAGAGTGAATCAACATCCAGCCGCAGCAAGGAAACTTCTTCATCGTCAAGGCGCGACCCTCGTATGCGTGGCAAGAGCACAACAAACCCACCCGCCCCCTCCGCTAGCTCCTCCTCTGCTGAGCCGCCGCCTCCGCCAACCATCCGGCACGACAAGGCGCGTCGTCGTCTTCCAAGCGGTCGGCGTCCATGCCAAAGGAGGACGATCGGAAGAGGGCCAAGAGAGTGTCCCCGGCGCGGAGGGAGAAGTCTCCGCTGCTCTCGGAGACATTGCTGAGGAAGAGCAAGGAGAGGTCTCCTGGACCTACTGTCAAGTCTCCTCCGAGCAGCAAGAGCAGATCGCCTCCGAAGAAGGTCTCGTCCCCGCAGAGGATGAAGCAGTCGGAGAACCCTCCTCTGATACCGAGCAAGGTAGAGTTAAAAGTTAATATTTTAATATTGTTTTGTTCTGAAATATACCATTGATTCTTTCCAGACTACCGAGAAAGAACTGAAGTCGTTCCGTATCCCAAGGAAGGCCCCTGGGGCCAAGCGATCTCCCTCCCCAGGCAACGGCGACGGGTACCAAGAGGAAGGGCCTCATGTCGAGTTCGGCAAGAGCAAGGACCAGCAGCGAAAGAAGCAGGCCAACAAGAAGGCCAAGCTCAACTCCGAGCTGTTCGACAAACCGCCTGGTAGCAGCGGCTCTTCCTCAAACCAGTCCCAGAACAAGCATGGCCAGCAGAGGAAGACCGGTTGGGCCCAGGTCAAGACCGACAAGCCGGATGAGTTCCGCACACCGCAGCGCGGCGGCAACAGGAACAACATGCGCTTCAACCGTGGCATGGGCAACAACCGGCCCGCCCCATTTGGCGCCGGTCCGCATAATCCGTTCAGCGGCCCTCCCAACGTCACGCCCGACTTCCAGGGTTTCCTGAACGCGGACCCGCACATTGTGGAGAGCCAGGTGATCCCTACCATCATGAAGACGTCCCGCGACAGTCTCGATGCAGGCACCATGTCCAAGGAACAGTTTGTAGAGATCATGCAGCAGATCGTCATTCTGAAGGAGCAGGCGATGGTCAAGAGGGCCGACATGCAGATCCAGCAGCAACAGGGTGGAGGCCCTGGTATGATGCCGGGACCATCGTCGTCCTTCATGCCGCCACCAAACATTCAGTTCAACAACATGCCGTTCAACATGCCCCCGCCGAACATGGCCATGGGCGACACAGGTCGGGACCTGCCGCTTGCGGACCCGCACATGCTGGATGAGATGTCGCAAGACCCCTACAAGAGCATTGAGATTGACAACTTCCCACGAGATATCCGCTTCTACAGGGAGACCGCGACGTGCGTCATGGCGGATAACATGGTCAAGGAGCTGTCGTTCCAGCCTGGTACAAGGAGGGCCATCCTGGACGGGAACCCAGGGGTCATCCCGCCGCTACCGCTTGATTGCAGGGACTACACAGAGTTCCAGCTTGCGGGTAACACGCACCGCATCAAGATTGGTGCCCCGACGCGGGAGATTTGGGTTGACGGGTGCTGGTACGAGTGTTTCTTCGACAAGGAGATCCGCCTTAGACTAGGCGACAACTTTCACACGTTGTTCCTGGAGGGCCCCGCGCCAACGGTCAAGATCGGCGAGTCGAGGCCTGACCTCTGCGTCGGCTTCGTGAACTTCATCATTAATGCAAATGCCATCCGGGAACCGCGGCTCTACCTCGACTCCAAACCCCAGCTGCTGGAGCTGGACGGTAAGCCGCACATCCTGCAGCTGTGCAACGGGCTGCGGACGCTGCTCATCAACGGATGCGAGTTCCCCGCGCCCTTCGGAAAGATCCCGCTCATCATCTTTGTCAATGGGAGCAAGTTCTTCCTGCGGTTGACGTCGCTACCCGCCGGTGTCACCGAGGGCCAGGTCCGCATTTGGGGCATGGACGGCAACATGGAGATGCGTCCGCCGGCAGTCACGACGACATCCCGGCCGAGCTCGCCATCGTCCACGACACCAATGGACTCGCATCAACAGCAGCAGCCATCGTCGACCACGTCAGACCAGCAGGCCAATAATCTCTTCGACTCGGAGACGTCGACCGGCGCATTCGACATGCTCCGCTCCATTCTACCCCAGAGCACCCCGGTCGCCAAACGCGACCCTGATGCATGCTCAGAGTCCAGCTACAAGTGCGACGACAGCGTGCACGAGGACTCGAACGTCAACAACACGAGTGGTGGCGCCGCGCAGGCCACTAGCCCAACCATCACGACAACGACCACACCCAAGAGCGGTGGCAGCAACAGCGCCGCGGCCACGCCAGGAACGCCGGTCAACATGGACAATCTATGGTTGCAGCTCGTGACGCACGGGCTTGTGCCCAATGGTGCTGCCGGTGGCAGCAGCGGTGCCAGTGGTGGCATCCCTGGATTGGACACTCAGCAGCCGGCGGAGGTCCCGGCAACGGAGGCTAATAAGGAGAATGTGAAGGTGGGCCAGGCTGAGAGCAGTTCGAAGGAGAAGGAGAAAGCGGCGGCGGCCAAGGAGGCTGCAAAGAAGAAGAAGGAGGCAGCGGCGAAGATTAAGCCGGTCCTTCTTAAGTCGAGTGATCCGTCAATTAAAGAGTAAGTATTAAAAAGCTAATAGAGTAATAGTGCACTCTTTGATGACATTTTTTTCTTCTTCTTATAAAGCTCGAAATTATTTGTATATTTACGGAATGCTTGAAACACATCTCATTTAAATGTGAATAAAGCCATTAACTGTTTCTTTTTCTTTTTTTCAGACGTCAGAGCGCAATAATCGACGCTGTGTACGACATCAACGCGTTCCACTGCAAGAACTGCGGCCTCCGCTTCCCCACCAACAACATGGTCTCCTTCTCCGCCCACCTCGACTGGCACTTCCGCATGCACGTCAAGGAAAAGGAGCGCAAGGCCAAGGGCAAGACCCAGTCCCGGGGCTGGTACCTCACCCAGGAGGAGTGGATCATTTCGGAGGAGATTGAGGACGAGAAAAAGGAGGAAGAGCGAGAGGGGACGTGCAGCCCTGACGGGAGCGATGAGCCGCCATGTGTGCTAGCAGAGGACACGCCAGAGGACACCACGTGTCCCATTTGCGGGGAGGGGTTCACCGTGGCCTACCGCGCCGCGCCGGATACCACCGCAGCGGATGAGGACGCGAGGTTGCACTTCCTGAACGCGGTTCGCGCGCCCGAGGACGGGCTTATCTACCACCCGCAGTGCCACGCTGACCTCAAGAAGCAGGGGACGAGGAGTGAGCTGATGCATGATGAGGATGAGGAGACTGAAGTGGCCGCTTCCGAGGAGACTCATGAGCCTCAGGAGATGGAGACGGAGCCTGAGAAGGAAAAGAATCCGTCTGCCTCCGAGGACGATGTCGAGGCTAAACCGGCAGATGAGGAGTCTCCTGTAAAAGAGGAGCCAATGGAGGTTACAGAAGAGAACAAAGAGCTTAAGGAAGAAACAGAAGCCCAGGTTAAAAAGGAGACTACCGAAGAATGTAAGTACTGCTATTTTAATGGTGTTTAAGGATTTTTTTTAATTATTATTCTTTCAGCCGACGACAAAGAGGAAACGACTACTCCCAAGGCTGAAGACACCTCCGAGGCTCCTGCTGCCGAGGAGGATGCCGAGAAGATGGACATCAAGAAGGAGGAGGGAGACTCCACCACAGGGGACAACGAAGCCGAGTCCAAACCAGACCCCCGACCAGAGCTGCTATCCAACCTCTCCACCCTGGAGGACCCCAAAGTCGAGTCCCAGATGGCGCCGCCCGCCATCGGAATCACCAAGGCCGAGATCAAGTTCAACATCACAAGCAACATTGACCGGAGTATTGAGCGACGGGAGAGCGTTGTGAGCTCTCAATCGGAGGGCGACTCGGAGGCGGATTCGGAGTTTGATGTGGACGGCATCAAGCAGAACAGGCCCTCGGAGGAGGCTGAGGCGCTTAGGGACGCGGAGAAGCCCAAGATGAAGGGGAAAACGTTCCAAGAGCTGCCTGTCAAGAAGACGGCTGCTGAGCTGAGCGGGCTGTGCTCGATTATGTGATCAGGTGCAATTGTGAGGGTCTCTTTTGGCACGGGCGATAAATATAATGAACGGAATATGCCCTGAGAAAAGAGACCTAATCTAATTAATTTGGAAACTGAGAGACCTGAGAAAGATTTTAATTGCATATACTGTATGGCGATTTTAAGGCCTAATCATCGAAACGTGAGAAATATTTGTAGTTTCGGTATTAGAAACAAGTGATATCTGTCCGTGAGTAATATTAATAATATACATCTGCAACTGAAGAAGCATCCAGAGAAGAAAGAGAAACCACCAACAACAAGATACATTCTATGAGAAGCCATTAATATATTTTGTAAGAATGATTTTGCAACGATAAAATAATGGAAACACTATTTTGAACGAGCACAAAGGAACTGAGGAAACAAAGTGAACTAAAAATGAAAAAAATACATAAAAACAGTAAAACTCATCCTTTTTGAGCTCCGTTCGTGGTTTCGTGCAGATATATATTTAACACCATGTCTTAAATGTTTTCTCTTTCAGGTTTTTCAACGTTTACATTCTGGATAAAAAGCTAACTTCATGCATATGAACACATTTTAAAAAGATTTTCTTGTCGCCCACTTTTGTTTATTAAGAGAAGTCATCATTCAATTTGAACCCTTTTTTGTGGGGGAGCACTTTATAAAGGGGGTTTGTTTAAAAAGGAGCAAGAGGGCAATTCATCATAATGTAGAGGGCTAGAGGCCAGATTTGCCCCCATGTTGATTTTGATACAACTACGATGTCTGCTCCGGCACATTGATTTTAAGTGCGCGACCCTTTTTGCCTCTGGAAGAAGAATGAAGAACAAATGTTGAACATGGACTTTTCTGGGGGATGAATGGTGTGAGAAAATTAACGCCGTATGTCTTGTTTTGAAATATACTGAAAATGGAAAATCCTGTACATAGTTATTAAAGATTGCGTGTCTGTATTTATAACGATATAATATTACTTTGCGAAATAAAGCATAAAAGTTAATACCTGTATATACCAACTTTTGTTCCCATTTGTTCAATATATACTACATTAAAAGAAAAAACTGCATTGAAAGGCATAAAACTGCAAAATATATGCGAGTCTCTGTTTGTTACGAAATAAAACATGGGAAAAATACACACCTATACTGTAAAGATTTCTTCCCCTTTGTTCATAGGCAAACTTCATTGAAAAACAATAAAATACTTGTACATAATGATCAGTATTCGAGTTCCCGTTTGTTCCGAAATATAAACCAATAAAACCGTCAACACTGCATTTGCGTCTCATTTTACATATCCCACATATTTATTGCCATATAAAACATTATCATCATTGCCATTCTTTGGTTCAATCCATCACAACAATAGTATGACTGCCGCTATAAATCTCCCCAGCCTTCAGCACCACCGGCTTCGTAAACTGGACCGCCTCCACGCACCGCATCTCCTTAAACTCCTCGTCGCCAAAGTCCGCCATCTTGGCCGCGTTCTCCGCCCACGGGTTCCACACCACAGTGTCGGTGATGTTGCTCTTGACGAGCTTGAGGCAGCGTCCGTTGGCCAGGCCGCGGAGGATGGCCTCGTCCGGGCTGGAGTGGTAGACGCGGTCCGTGAAGGTGTTGACGGTGACGAGGTCGCGGTCCTCGGTCTTGCCCTTCACGCCGTCCGTCTTGTCGTCGAAGGTGAGGCCGTGGAGGCCGGAGATGGTGCAGGCGGTCGGGTCAGGGACCTGGAATCATTGATATGGAATATATTTTTAGACGGGCGCTACAAAGTAACACTAACTTCTTCCTTCAAATTATAGATCGTTTAGAAAATTTCTTGCCGTTAAGATTATTTTATGGTATTGGTTGTAAGTTATTAATAATACCTTGTAGTAAGTGTGCAGCGCAAATGTAAAATCCCACTCGGCAGCATCATTGTTGGCCACAGAGACATCCAGATGTAGAGTCCTAAAAAAGGAAACAAGTTGTTAATATGTCATCAAGTGTCGTCTAAACAAATCGAATATTCAGCATAAAAACACGAGACAATAATGTAAAGGGGTCAGTACTTGGATGAAAGAAAAATATCCTTGGGCCAGTCAGTCATTGACTTGCTCTAAACCGGTTTTAAATCAAATAGCACTAATGAAAGCCCATATTATGATACAACACTCACCTCGAAGTCAGCGTGATGGTGTAGATGAACTCAAATTTCTTGGGCCAAGAGTCCACAGACTCGCTGAGACTGAAGCTCACCTATTAGGGAAATGACATCATATTATTTTATCCGCAAAAGCATAATACTTAGTACATGTAAAGAAGTTATATATAGTAGTTTTGTAACTCGTTAAATTTCATTCAAACAAACCTTTGCATCTCCCGTTTTCTCATCCACCTCCGGTCCACTCTTGACCACCCACTTGTGGCTGGACCTCGCGAACCCATGCTGGGGCCCGTGCTCCCACGGCCCGAACGCGGGGAAGCACACCGGGATCCCGCCCCGGATCGCCTTCGTCCCGTCCAGCACCGCTTTGGACGACACGAACAGGTTCTCAGCGCCCTCCACCACCCATGAGGTGACCGTGGCGCCGTAGTGGTACACGGTGGCAGTCGTGTCCTTGGCCTGGCCGTGGGTCAGCGTTGTTGTCGTGGGCATGTTGAACAAGTTTGGTGTCCTCTACGAGTCCTACAAGTAGCGCTGGCGCGGAGAGTCGATCGAGTTAAGTGTTCGATCACTTTCACTGCCTTGTCGACCGTCGCCTCTGCAGTGCAAGGGGTGCGAGACCGGCTTGAATAGCTGAGTGTGTGATGTTCGTACTGGGCTAGGCTGGAAGGACGGCTGAGCCGGCAGGCAAAGGCTAGCTAGCTGAGCTTATACAGAATTTGCGTCATCGGCATAATATATCTTGATATGATCATTGAATGTATGCGCGGAGCTTTGAATCTTCCATTTACAGAGATATGCAATATGAGTATGAGATTATGCGCGTGTATGGTGATAGGAGGTAAAAACATGTACATGTTGCCTATATTTTTTAGTTTAAATACAGACAGGTTTCTTATGGATCAAAGACAAACACTCAAAAGAATGTTAGTACCTTAGATATATTGACACTATTTTATCTAAGGTTACTGCCAATATTCTTCATAAACATAAACAATAGGTTATGTTCGACGGAGACTAGTAATCAGATGTACTGTACGTACTATCGTTTATGCGAATTTTCCTCCTAAAATGTACATAGTATACACATGAATATTATTAATGATATTCTACTAATGAACATCCTTAATATTTAGTTTTACGGTGCATTGGAAGAAGACGTCCGCCTCTCGATAAAATCGCATATAAGGGAATACAGTTTAGAGACATATGCGGGCTCAATTTTGGACTTACGTTTTACAGTATACAGTCAGTATGCAGTTGGTATCCTTGGTTGATAAGGAATAGTTTATCATCTGTATGAGGGTACTCGACACAGACTGACCAGATACCTCTAATGCATTATGACATTAAGTTGCAAATCCTCTCACCCTCACATAATACACATAACGAGAACTTAAGTATAACGCACTGCACTGTTGAAACTTTAACACACTAGCTGGCGTCACTACACTCAAACACAAACTGAAGCGGCGATCAAAAATAGCAAGCTGGCATGCATAAACTTATGTATATACAACAGAAGTATCCAATAAGCACAATCCTTTAACAAGTAGCAGCCGGCATCCTCCCTATAACACGTTGCAGATTTTTGGGGAGCGCACGCGACTAGAAGACAAGGAGCAGCGTTCGGCTTGCAATCGTAACAGCTCGGCACTTTTTGAAGAAGTTTGTTATATAGTGATGGACGCCAGCGCAGCGCTTTTAGAAGCGAATAAAAAAGGGTATCTGGGTGCTTATGTGAGTGCGTGCTTGTAAAAAAGAGTTAGGACCTCCCCCTCCTTTTTTGCAGAACACTCGTGATTGGTTGAGGACATTTGCCAAAAAGTGCAAAAAGATGCCAATAGCTATTTAGGGGAACTTTGCTTGATTAAAGACACTGCCAAAAGTACAAGATACGAAGCTCACAGCAACAGACATCTTAATATGGGAATTACAAGAGAGTAATACTACGTGTGTTCCTTGATGGAGACTCTTGACTAGTTTGCAACTCCACAAGGCTATCTCACTCCAGTTTAATATAATATAATATACGTAATATAATATAACTCCTTCATTTGTGAATCGTAAAAGGCACAAAATCGCGTCACTGAAAGATACACTTATGGACTAACCAGACGACATAGATTGGACCTATTTACAGCGGAAATATATTGGCTCCTCAGCTCTGAGTTTCCTCTGTGTACATGAGGCTCAGTGCTGAGAAATCAATAGATTGCCGATGTACAGCGGTTTTTCTCTATGTCGCCTGTTTGGGCCATTATTGAGATCGAAGGCTTTATAAACGCCCATGCCCATACATGAACAGTTTTGAACACAGACCAAAAAGTCTTCTAATCAGCAGAAATGCGAAAAGATACCAGTCTGGGAGGTCTCTAATAACGTTTTATGCAAAGCAATGTCGTTTATCGGGTTCAAAATAGTTGGGACGCTGTTGACATTTGGCTTTTATGTATTATATATGTAGCATATGACGGAATTGGAATACTCAAATTTTAATTTAACATAACTAGGGACATTATCAAATCGCAGGAATGGGTGGGTATATACCAAAAACAATATAATAACAATTTTACAGTAAAAGGTAGTAGTTGGATAAACATAAAGAATAACCTTTGTTTCATACAGCATAACAGCTCAATATGCAGTTCACATAATGTCCGATAGGTGGCAGTGTGATCATCGTGACCAGCGTTGAGTGAATTGCATTGAGCTGAGGCGGGACACAC
>LR140647.1:0-15660 GCA_900659605.1 Tisbe holothuriae | reverse complement strand
AGCAATTCAAGACTTGCGCCTGGGAGGAGCAATGACCTTATATTACTATGGAACTAATTTTGTTAATATGGAATCGGTTAGTACTAAAGTTATTGCTACTCTACTCTACATTAGGATGTACTGAGCCTTGGAGGTACTATAAAATGTTATTTGTACTAGTATGGTCTGTCAGACGGCAGTATTTTTACTTTTAACTTTTAATAAAATAATGTCTAATTTAACAATGCAATAACTCTAATAATATTAACAACTTCGTAGTAAATAAATGCAGAGTAGTTTCGTTTTCTCCTTTCTTCCTGTTGCATGCTATAAGTCATCTGCATAACATTCAGTGTTGGTAGTAGTTACAATACCAACATTATATGCCCATATAAATATGTGTTTAACGGCAGTTTACTAGCAATGCTGCTACGTTATAGTAAGGTATATAATGAGTATATATTTTTAAGTATATATCGTGTTACACTACTTAACTTGAACGTATAATGACATAACAGTTTAACCGTTCATAAGGCCTAATGTAGTATACGGCTCATTATGTATACATTGCAGCAATATTCCGATAATATTGCTCATTTTTGTGTATGTATTCGACTACGACGCCAGCCGACCTGCAGTGAAAAACATATCATCATTATACTAATGGCAGTGAAAAGTTTTATTGCGATCCTTGAAATGATAAGGCAAGGTCATGTGTTGCTTTCCTGCTGAATAAAATGTAAGTAGATACAGTTCTATTTTCATTGGTTGGATATATATTTGTTGACACAAACATAACATTACGGCCCTAACCAATATAAGGTCCTTGGCCCTAACCCTAAGATGAAAAGAGGCTTTTGAATTTTAATTTGAGTACCAGATCATCAACATTTTAAGGTAATGCCTCAACTCAGGCCCTAGACTGGCCCAGAGACAACTGATTAAATACTGTAACTGTCTTTATATTGATATAAGTTCTTAACTATAAATAGTCTGTGAACAAAAAAATACATTATGTACATTACCGTACACTCCAAACTCCGAAAAAGGTGTTCTTTGTTTCTTCCTTCTTGCTCCCCCATAGCCACGTTGTTCATGTGTTTCCATCTCAAGGCCAAGTTGGCATGAGAGCAAGACGAGGTGGGAAAAGATATAGTAGGTCCGTTAACAACTGTCGTTACAGGAGTTAGAGGCAAACGGCCCTTTTCATTACCGTTATTCCAGGCACATCTCTAGCCATTCGAATGCTGCACAGTAGTCTGGAAAAGGGTATATTTACGTAGTAGTAGGCATAGTGTTGTGCGTAGTTAAACAAAACAGTAAGTTAATGCATTTAAAAAGTCATGTACGACTCTATCCTCATAAAAAGTACAATTTGCAAGGATGGGTAGGAGTGCTCTTATTTGCATTTGTGGGGAAAGTACACGTTCTCTCTGTAATCGGATCTAGTGCTAAAAAAGTAACTAGAATTTCAGTTAGAAAAGTAGCTTCTCCTTTGAGTAACAATATTGGCCATATTGCATTCAAAATAGATGATGTTATATGTATGTAAGTCAGGAAATAACACATTCTTGAGAGTACAAAACGGGCTCATTACCATACAAATGTATGTACTATGAATAGAGCAGAGGAGTAGTTTTTATTATTGGTACATATGCATCATGTCAGAAGACTCAGAATGTATACCCTACAAAACATGACACCAGCATTCATGGCACATACTTTACACATGTCTAAAATACTGTACATGGTATAGTCTAAAGAGTCTCTAGATAAATTAAAATTTATCTAGAGACTCTTTAGTATAGTCTACCATTGTATTAATAGTCAAAAAGACTCTCAAATGATGTGTTTCGTTGGGTATTATAACCCCCACTGACATACATCATATTCAGGCATACACATCAAGCATAACTACAATGGCAGCAAATACCGATCTCCATAACCTGTCAAATGTAAGCTCATATCAGTCCGCAGCTGCCGTGAGAAGAACTCATTTTTCCCCAGCATCCAATTAGTGCAGACTGGTATATCCATAAATTAAAGCCCAGGAGGGGACATTAATGATTTATAAATATAATGCTCCAGTTCTGCTGGGGGAATGATATGTTTGTATGTATTGCTGCTTTCTTCCTCTTCTTCCTTAGAGGGCTCTTCAATCAATTGGAATAACCAATGAGAATAAAGAGCAGGGACGACGGATCGTTCGAATACTTCTTTTGTTATGTTGTATTTTATATGATTATATTAAAACAAACTCCAATAATGTCAACCCTGCATAACCCAACTACATACCTCCTGCAGACAGAACACGTTTCGTCTCTGTCGCGGTCTCTATTTATAATATTAAGCTGTTGCTTCTTCTCAAGCTGTTGCTTCAAGATATTTGTATTGGGGAGGGAAAGCTCAGTCGGGAAGATAAACAAATGCATGATACGTTATTAATATATTTGCGTGCGTCTTTCTTGGGACCCAAGTTGATGTTGCATGTTAATGCTGATACTAATGTATTAAAATACGTCTTTTAACAAAATAGTGTTAGTAGTAGATACAAGCATGTAGCTATAAAATAACAAAAAATCTTACATAATAATTACAAAAGGAAATGCAAAAAGAGCAATGGCGTGATGAATAATCATATTATAAGTTACGTCATAAGTAGCAATTGTAGCGTCAAATTTTCAAGTAAATTCTGCATCATCTTTTGCGACATTCTGTAATTAACAAATCAAGAACTTTTATATAAAACTTTATTCTTATTCATATTTTCTGAAGAAGGGAATACGGATCTTACAACCAAAAGTCTCATCGATCATAACTTTTAGACATATTTTCCCTAGGATTATCTAGGAAAGTTAAAAGTCGCATTCATTCTCAAATTCCCAATGCATGTAATATTGACCTTGAAATGCAAATCCCCCAAAAAACAATAATACAATTGTCTGTCCTTTTAGGGAATTTAAGGAGTTGTCATTATTATTCCTATAGAATAAGTTAAAAAAAACTTCCAGATTTGCAGAAATTGATCAGACATGTGTTTAAGGGGTACTAACAAGTTTGTGTCATTTTACCAACAATTATGTACATGTTTTCGGTTGTTTGTAATGACTTTTTGTTGGGGAAATGAAACATTTAACCATGATATAGAGTTTAATCTTTGAGTTTACTTATGTGGGTTTTCCAGCACTCCATACCGTTTCACCACAAGATTAATTTTGCAAAGTACATTGCTTGACCTTTAAAAACCTGTACAAAAGTATTGAAAAAGAAGGCGGTTTCTTAGAGGTACTTCCCTTAAAGTAACTTTTAATATTAACATGCCTTTTTGGTAGCAAAAGTTAATTTCAAAAGCGAGCAATATATTTGTAGCGTGATAGCAACAACTTTTCGTAATAAGTTTGTTTGCAGCTAGCGAGTCGGAAATTTGAAAATCGAGTTATCAGTCTTCGAGATGAATCGGTGTTTGCTTCCAAAACTTTTCCCCACCTTTCCATTCAGTCTAAAAACACACTGCCATTAAATCATATCAAAAGGAGCACAGTGTGTTCTTTTCATTATAATATGAATAAGTTATGATACTGTGAAACCATTGTAAATTGAGGATGGCCGTTGCTAAAAAGAAATGTACAATTTATTTTGCATAATTGCTATTAAAAACTAATGTAAATCCACTGTGGCTTGTGCAGCCAAGAATGGAACTGAGGCGGATAGGAAAACAAAGTTTACCAACAGTAGGCACAAAAGAGTCTTTAATGGACCATTTGAGCAAAAGTTATTTCTCGATAGGGCCCATAATGGATTATACAGCCCATTTACTCTCGCCACCTCCTCCAGAGGTTTCCTCGCCTGGCTAATGATGTTTACACTTGGCAAAGTCAGGGGTTTGGCCCGATTACTCAGTCATTTTTTTTGACTGAAATCAACTTACTTGTTAGTATGGAGCAATGCAGTACTTCTATCTACAATTCCTTCCATCGACGTTTGTATAAAGCAGTTATGTATATAATTGTAATGCCTAATTCAGGGTTAAATGAAATAAATCAAACTAAGTAAATGCAAGGCGGTCAATATAGAGGTGGTTGCTAACGGATTCAAAATCATCTACGCGGATAAAAAAATGGAGGAATTTGGATCCTTCTTCATTCGCATTTTGGTGGAAATTGGTGGAAAAGGGAGGAGAGAAACAATGCAGGGAAAGCAGATTTTTTGTACATGTAGAGAGGTATCAAAATATGCCTCTTTGTGAGGGTTTATGATTAGAACTTCTTTCTAATAAAATCATAAAAATGTCATTCAAAATATATTTATTGTACCTTTTTTCCCTTTAGTAAGAAAATTACAATTTTTCAGCTTCTCTCTGCTTTGCCCACCAAAAAGTCCCTCCCCTGAATCCTCTTCTTTTTGGCGGTAAAACGCGCTCTATTTTTCCCGCAATAGCCCCTCCCGTTTCGCATAGATTTAAAATGCCTGTTTGGCAAGGGCTTGAGTAAATGCTACTAGTAACTACTTTTAATCGAATGTAACTTTTGTGCACTTTAATCAGAATCTTCAATACAATAACGCACTTTGGTGACAAAGGAGCGGTTACTGCCGCAATCGTGTTATTTACACCCTGCTTTAAATATGAAAATAGACATTTGCTGCAAAGAGTGAATATTTGCTGCTAATATAACAAGAAGTGTCAAAGTTATATTTAGATTAATAATATACATAAAAAGATACGCCTTTGTTAAGTTTTTTTTATGCTACAGAAAAACCAGTCAATGAGTCGAGTGCTTAAACAGGTACTCGGTGGTAAAGTTCTTTGTTGCATTTTATTTGTATGTCCATTATTTTGTGTCTGCATACCAAGCTATTGTACCACGATAAAAGCTAATGGTTAACCGTACGCTGCATAAAAGGGTCCATCCAGCAACATACAGTTATGTATGTAATGATGCAACTATTTGTTTCTAGTACATTAGTATTGAATAAACTTGATGTTTTCGGGGGTTAATGAAAACAACGAAAACAGCGTTCAAGTCACAAGTTTACCTTTTTAATGCCTACATACATAACCACACGTCAACTGCACTAAACTTTGGCAAAATTGAGCCACCCTGAATTCCTTTAAGGCCATCATCTTCTTCTCTTCCATTGTCCTCTATACTCAGCTGACGTCATATTTTGAGGTACAAGAGGGCGCCATCGTTTCTTTTTTATTCCTTCGGCACATCTCTGTTCTTGACATATAGGGGCACAGGGGGAATATTTAGGGGACAAACGTCACTTTTCGGGAAATGTCCCTTAAAACATTAAAATATATTAATAGTGGTGTTGAAATTCAAAAGAAAGTGAAACGTATACTAAACATTTGCCATTTATATTACTTAAGTTGACCAAACACCTTTGGTAATAGAAACGAATTCTTTTACGTGTTTAAGTATAGGGTACACTTATTGCCATGATCTAAGCTATTATTTCACACCACCAGATGGCGCCAGGGGTTATGCCACTCATGCTTCTCTCATAGGTTGGCTTTGGACTTCCTTTGAGTTTTTCCTCTTGTGATTTATATGTGCAAATGGTGTTTTGTCTGTTATGACTGTTTCTACAAGCTTTGGGTTTTGGCATGCCTTTGAGTTTTTATTGGTTATATTTGATGGCATTTTATTGTTATAATTATATGAGAATACAGATGTGAGTGGTGTTACCAGTAGTGCCCTCTAGGAAAAAATTAATAACCATTCAAAATGGCGTCAGAAGTGTACCCTATACACTCTCTTGTATAGTCTTATCTGGTGTAACCTATAGTTATATAAGCCCACTTTCGTGTAACCTAACAGTACCTGAACCTATCTAACTGGGATGGCTTTTGTCTCAGGTTGTTGTTGTTTTGCCACAAGAGAAAGCCAGTGGAAAAGGTTGAAAATGAGATTGGCCCTGGGTATACCGAGAACTGAGCTGCACAAGGTTTTAATTGGCTCGATGCATTTTTTATATTAATGAATGGTAGAAAGGACATTGAGCAATGTTTAAAGTTGGTAACCAGCAAATTTGAGACAGAGTTTGATGTAATAATGAAGGGAAAAGGGGCAGAGTGGGGGAAAGGTACAACATACGAGTATGTATCCTTTTGCTGGTCCAATCCTCACATTGAATAAAATGTCTGAATGAAAAATGTTTAATGGACAGTGCAGTGAGACAAATATTCTCAAGTCGTCAAAGTGAAAGTTATGTCGACCCTTATATCTTGCTCGATGGTCTCAAGTGGGTGCATAGAATAACGCATTAACATTATCAACATATTGACTGGACGCATTTTTCAATTCAAGCCTTTGTTAATGGATTCTCTATGTTGCCTTAGTCTAGAACTGCCTGTCTAGGCTTACAAATAATATAATTGTACTTTCTTGTAGTATCGGCAAGACATTTAAAGTAGTCAAATACCGCCATAGAACCAGTAAATGTCTATTTTAGCATATTCTATTTAACGCATACTGCCATCATCATCATTACATAACGCCTTTTGTGAATAACTTCTTTTACAGAAAGCCTTGTGTGTGTGTATCGATGTCGTGTGTAAACTGTCAATCAGGCTTGGGCAGAGAATGTCAGGGAGAATTAATTAAAGGGGGATTTTGTGACAGCCAGAGAGAAAAGAAGAAAGGGACACAAATCCGCCTAATTAAGTTTATCAAGCTCACTTAACTCTTCTGGCTCTGTACGATGCACTTTAAAGGAAATGAATGTGCTTTTATTACACTATTTCATTAAGTTCCCCCTTTATTATATTGTATTCATCTGCCAATATAACGTTTGATTATGCAATTAAATACATACTAGAATTCTCTTTAGACAAACAAATTGTACTTCCATTAAATTGCAGTACTGTACATTGCTTGACAATGTTACCAATAACCGTATTATATAAAAATGAGACTGTCTGTCCTCGTTACTTATAGAGCTTTTTTTCACCAATCATTCCCATAAAGACGTATTTTCTCCCCAGAAAAAGCGAGAAAGAGAGAAAGTGTTATTACACACTTCACTGAACCATTAACCTCGGGCTCTTTTGACGATGTTGTTAGTAAGCCTCCAAGGACATTTTCTGGGAAATAAAGCCCTTCTCATTCTACATAACAACAGTGCTATGTTTAAAATTGTACTGAAAAGGTATGCTAACATATGCTTGTATTAGTAAGTATGACAATGGACAGCCATGAACAGCTTAGTGTTTGCATCACTAGTTCCTTGGTACCGTTGTTTACCTTAGAGATGACATAAAATTGATATTAATATAATATAATCTTGGAGCAAAGTTCAGCAATAAACACACTTAATAAATACATAAAATATATACGGAATGAGTATAATAATTACGTCATAAGTAATCGAGTATTGAGAAACCAACAAATCACCGCTAATCATATTCTTTTAATTACATTGTGCCTGATATAATGCCCAATAAATGACGTCACCAATTTAATAGAAACGGATCCTATATGAAACTTTATCCTTCCCTGGTTATCTGGGGGCAAAAACATCGTTTAATTCCCTTTGGGGGTCAGAAAATGGAAGTCGGAGAAAACACTTTCCCCGGAGAATTCAAAGAAAGAGCAAATTTTGTACTGTTGTAAACCTCTCAGACGGGGGCTGTAAAGGAATTTACACACTTACAAGAAATCCCCGGAGGGCTGGTAAGACATTCCTGTTGCAGTGTGTATAAAAGTTGCTGCAATTGCTATTACCTTATTAATTTAGGGCTGAAGTATTCTGTATAAATAGAACTATATATAAAATTATTGTAATTATGTAATATATAGTATATAATAGCGGGAGAAAGGGTAACAGTCAGGTATTCGTATATGTCCAATAAATATTGAACCGCAGGCAAGTCCGAATACAATACTGCTTTCATCTTTAATAAATAATAATTAAATCATTAACATATGCTACATTAAGAATACACACTATTCCATAGACGGGTGACTCCAAATTGATATTATTATAGTCAGAAACTACTTTAATAATTGTGTAAATAGTGTCATTTCATGTCTCCTCCATAAAACACTTTCCGCCAAAAGTATGTCTCTAAAGTTTGCCTCCATCATGATTCCCTTGTGGTCATGTAAAAGTAATAAAAAGAGAAGGGTAAAACAACTCCGAAAGTGAAAAGAGGAGTTTGTTGCAAGGGGCCTTAAGGCTACCTTAAATGTACTATAAAAGCTAGTATAATTATTAAGTATTATACTTAAGCAACTTTGCTGTAGCATTAATTCTTCCTCGTTATGGTAGAAAATGTATATGTATTACGTGTCTCTTCTGGTAATGTAAAGTTATGCATAGGAGATACAATAAAGGTTAAACAACCTAGGTCGTAAGGTACCTTTAATGGTTGCATGTACTACGAGCATATAAGCTATCCAGGGGGGTGTTGTAGCTAGGCCTAGGTATTAAACTTAAAGCAAGTTTCAATGGCATTTAAATAGATATTTTATGTTCTTCATTATGGTATAAAATGTATATGTATCACGATCATAGCTCTTGGTATATCCTCCACAGCCTTCTTTTATTCTATCACATTAGCTGCTCCCCCTTAAGAAAAGACCGTCAGGCAGGCATGTGACACACACACAAGAAAATTGATTAGTTTGCAGAAAAGAGGACAGCAGGAGGAGGAGGAGGAGCAAAAAGATGCTTCTTTTCAGGAAACATTGACGTATCAATGCAATGGCAGATTGCAAGGAATTACAAGTGACAGAAGAGGATAATTAAGGCCAAACAAGGACAAGATAAACTGAGTAAAGGTATATGCAATAATTAGATATTAATGGTTATGAGAAGTTTAGTTTTAAAGCACTATAATACAATTTATATTGATAACTTGTATATTACTTACAAAATATAAGAGGCTCCGTTTTAACGGAATTGAACTCCCTTCCTTTTCATAACCCTTTTTTTAAAGTATGGGGTTTCACTAAGATGCTCCGTTTTAGTACATATGGTGGTGTTATTATAAACTAATTAAAAGTCCTGTCCTTTTGGGACCGAGGCCTCTATTATTTTATCAAGTGAGAGGAGGAATTTCAGCAGCCCATAAACAAAGTTATAACACATTTTTAGCTATAAGAGGTGATTGTATGTCCTTGGAGAGTTGTTGTGGTCTATGGGCAAAATAATAGTTTTATGGCCTGGGTGCTTGATCGGTCAGAGGTGTTCGCAATGGCATTAAAAATTAACAGTAAATTTGCTGAAAGGACAAAAATCAATGCTGTTTCTGTGTCGTCCAACATGTACTATCATCGTATATTAATGTGCCAAGATATAATAGTTTAACCTCAATCCTCGGTTTCTTCCCCCTTCTTATGATAGTTTGAATAATTAATCTAATTATGGGCTTCTTCCATTTATCCTGCTTTATGGATTGGGCTGATGAGGAGGAGATTTGGGGGGAAGCAGGGATGCCTGATTTCCAGCAGATACTGCAGAATGGCAACCCTGACGATTATGGCGTATCAAAATCGCTGCACGATTATGAAAGTAATTGTTGCCGAGGCGCATAAATGATGTGGTTTTAGTGATAATTACAAAAAGGGCCTAAGCATGCGACTAGCATTTGAATATTGTATTACGTTTTTTACATTTTTCATCAATTTGTAACAATGTAAAAAAATCGGCTTTCTTGATTTATTAAGCAAAATTTCAGCCAAATATATTAATAACTTTTGCTGAACTGTTGCTTAATAAGTCCTAATTTAGCCGATTTTTTCGGGGGCTGTATGTGTTAAAAAACTTAAGCAAATACATGTTAACTATGCCAAGTATTAGGCTCTCTTAACTGATATTGTGGCTAAAATGATGATACACAGCGTTTACTAAGAGATGTAGTTCCTTTAGCCATAGACCCCTAAAATACCTTCAGTCTTCAGTGCTCTATGCTTTAGCTAAATGGAAAAAGAGCTGAGCAAAAGGGTCTCTAGAATGGTAGTGCTTAGCTTTTTCCGCAAATGAAGCTCTTTCTTGTTCTTTTCCCCATAATCTTTCTATTGTTTTGCAAGGTGGGGAGAAAATCCGCTTAGTGCATTAGCACTAAGTATATTATTAATATGTAAGACGGTGGGAATGTAGTTTTCATTCATCTTCACTTTTGTGTGGTGTTATTATATTCGTGTATTAAGTGGTCATATGCCGCAAGACCCAAGCTGAGAAACTATGCATATAGCGCATATTGTCCCTTAGCAACAGTAAAAAGTGTAAGTCTTAAATCTTGAAAAACTGTTATGTACCAGCCAGCCTATTAATACCAACTATTATATATAAAATGCCCTTCCTTTGCTACTTCTGGGATGTCAATGACTTTACCAAGTAATAATTTTCCTTGTATATTGTACATACGATATACCTTTTCAGAGTCTTAAAGATGTAAATCCATTGTGTAAATTCCTTTCTTTACGTAACCCTAAACTCAAATAATGTACATCTCTTAGCAGGGAGCAAATACGAGAGGAAGGCACACAAAAATGATCAAAGCAAAAGTTTTTGCCTCAATTTTCAAGAGCAGGATTTCGCCTCCACGTTCTTTTTCGTTTGAAAATGTGAGAGAAAGACAAAAGAAATGTGTCAATATTGAAGTGACAATTGGCAAATAAGGCTGTTGTGGCAGGCGAAGGTATATAAGGTTCACAATGCAATTGAACGTAATTTACACCTAAGGTTGATTTAAACCGTAAAGTTATATTCTTTTAAATTCCTCTCCCAGACAACGTTTATTTCAACAGTATCTCCACTAGTCAAACAGAAAAAAAAATCAAGAACTAAACATTGTAAATATAACTATTGTACCCATATATTCTAGAACAACAATAACTGTTACATATTACATTATACAGACATTATTAGTAACTTCATTGTCATTACCTTTCCTTTGATGAGTCGTTTTATGTCGCTTTCTGTGAGTGCAGCATTGCTATCAACGTTATTTTGGATTATTACTTCAACCTATAATTAGTTCCGCACGTATTACAATTCACCTTTTTACTGCAAAGAATGCTCTACAAAATCTAACTGAAGAATAAGAGAGGAAAAGGAGACAAGGAGAGAGAAAGAGAAAGAGAGAGAGAAGAAGAAAAGAAAGAGAGAGAGCTTTAAAAGCGCCGAGGAAAAGTAAAAAAAGGCCTCATATGTATGTAACCATTGGAGTACAAGGATATTCCACAAAGTAGTAATACATTTCCATTAAGTCAGTTTAACACTGCATTTTGGAACTATAGTTCTAACTTACATGAAAGGTTATTGGATTTGTGCCTTATGGGAGTGGTGTCTTATTCCCGAGGCGTTTCTCTGCTTACAATTTGGGGGTCGGGTACATATCGAAATTTTAACTTGGGCGTTATATGAAAAATGAGCCATTGAAGTTAGGAGTAACCAGTTACCAAAAATTTAGGCCTTAAAATAATATATAACAAACATTAACAGAAATTACACATAAAAATTACGTAGTCCAGCTAACTTATTTTTTTTGTTTAGGATATATAGCGAGCACTTTTATTATTTCTCCAACACTGTTTACGTGCAATTTACATTCACAATCATTTCATATGCAAAATTAATCAATACTATTTATAGCAAAGTCTCATTTAAATTGCTTTCTAATCCTTTTATATCGATTTATTTATAACACGAAATTAAAACACAGGCAAAACTGTACATTGGAAAGTAATGTTGTTTAAAATAACATAAATTGGTTGAAATTATTAGGATCCTTTTCAATGCATTATGACTATGTACGGTACATATGCATGGAAGAAAGTCATAATTATTGTTACAGTGGCTCGGACTCGGAAATATTAATGCAACATACTAAAAAACAGGAGGAACAAGAAAATAAAGTAGAAAATCTGCATTCCCACTTTGAAAAAAAAATCATTCATATTAAATTTTTCTCTAAATATCCCTGATACACAAATGGGGAGTAACCGTGCAAAATTGAAAAGCCAAATTCGTAACACATATCAACTTTATTATTAAAAAATAAGTCAATTTGTATAATTTCCCCTTACAATATGATAACATTGACCCCGGTTACTACTTCAAAACGATATTTAATCCTGCATTATCAGTAATTATGTGCATATTGTTAGCATGAGCTATTCGTTACAGTTCGTCATTCTAAGTATATAATGAACGAAATAGAGTCATACTTCGTAGGTCGCTTGTTCAGTTGCAGTCTTATAACCAATAAACCAACAAGGCGGCGGAAACCAACAACGTGATAACCAACAAGGAGGAATTCGAAACTGGGCTACTATGACCTTCCTTTTGGCCTACAATACCGTTTTTCCCGATTCATCGTTAACCTTACACCAGCAGCAGAGGCCAATATTTTTTACATGCTTGAAATCACGTTTCATGTAGTACGTAAATGTTTGATACAAAATACGATTATCATTAAAAAGAAGAGAACAAAAACTGGCTCTTTTTCACTGTTTACCTAATAACGCCATGTACTCCTCTTTAACCCAGATGGCTTTGCTACATATATTTCTTCAGTCCTCTAATATTCGCCAATCAATAACTGGGGAGGATTTTGTAAAATTGAAAAGCCATATTCGAAACATATACTACTACAGTCAATCAGATTTAAACGATATGTAATACCATTTCACTGTGCTATAACACAAAACGGCAGCATGTTTCATTCTCATTGCTCATTTCTTAGCTGCAAACAACTGGGGAGGATTGTGTAAAATTGAAAAGCCACACGTGACACATATCAGTATTTATTCATTCAAGTTTAAACATGATGTACTTTTATTTTGTTCCTATATAATACCATGGGACACTGCTACTAATCTAAAGCGGTTCCATAAGCTTAACGCAGGTTATTCTATGCATACTTTAATGTGGACAAGTTGTTACAATGAGCCATTCTAAGTATATAATAAATGAAAATGTATATTTTATTCGAAGGTCGCTTGTCCAGTGCTTCAGAGTGTATAAACCAACAGGTGGGACATGAACCCGACTGTAATAAATAACACCTTACTTGGATGAGGTGTAAAATAACACACGTTGCAGAAGCGACAGCAAAACTACCCAACATGGGTGGACCGAGGGGCACTGGACTACTATGACCTTCATTTTGCTCTCAACTTTATATTTTGAGAATTTAATAAATGCCTAAAAGGTGGTAGTTTGAAGTTAGTTCATAGAGCCAAACAGTTTATGATTTTTTTAAGTAGCATTATGTATTATACGTGGATTAAAAAATATTGAAATTAGGAGCACGACACAGTACCTTGTGTTCTACCATAAAATTAACTATTAGAAGCAATTATATTTTCGTAATATCATAAAATATGTCAAAACCAATTGTGTCCTTCATGCTGTTGTGGATCCGAAGAACTCAGCCAGCCTGTCCAGCATCGGCACCGCCTGGATCTGATCGCTGGTGAGCGGCTTCACCCGACGCTGGACCCAAGTGGGGACGTTGCCAGGGGTGCCCCAGGCGAGACCTGGAATACGAATGTTACGATAGGGTTGCCATGTGGATCGGGTTAAAAGAATATGTTTAATTTCACAGGATTATCGTGTCCCGATAAATATGTTTTCGATATTTTCTCAGTGTTTTTTTTTTAAGTTTGCTGGATCATCCCTGGTTACCCAGGGCACTACCTTTCGGTTCATTCACCAGACCCGCCATGAAAGCGCCGCAGGGGGGATTCGAACCCGCAACCTCCTGGGCCGCAGGGACGAGCGACTTGCGATCACGGCTACCACGTCCCCCTTGAGTTCAATGTTATAATTAGCCATTTATGCATCTCGGTTAAGACATAGTTCACAAGTTTTTATATATCATTCAGCCTCCGTCTGAAGAACAGAAAGAGAAACACTGCATGGGGTCAAAATGGAGCAAAAAGTTGTAAAATTACCAAATTATACGCGATACAAGGAGCTCTAAAAAGCTTTTAGGGAGCAAGTTTAAAGATATATTTACTTCACTTAATAAATGTAGAGGTCTCTTCAATTAAATTATGATAAATGTTTATACTCTAAAGATAAATATTTTTTATTAATATAAATATTTAATCTTTACAGTACTGTTACTCTGAACTAGCAACCCTGATAGATTAAGATGCGTTGGTTTTCCAAACTCAGCGTGACTCGTCCAAAATTATTTGTATCTTATTATTTGAGGAGAAGCTGAGTTCTTAAAGGTGAACCTTCTTTGCATATTAATCATATTCAAATTCGTCGGTTATAATTAAGTTTTATGGCGAGTGCTCTACCTACGAAGATATAAATTATTCCCTGAATATTCAGCTGTATAATTATTAAAAGTTTGACCCTTCGTTAAAATCACTCTGATTTATTGCTCGATATTTACAGGGCTAGAGAGTCACATTTTTAATGGCATGTAACTTATGTAACTCTACATTGCAGTAACATTACTGTCTTATGTTTTAAAGTGTTACCAGATTTTATGATTACCCAAAAATACATTAATAAGAGCACCTAGACGTTTACAATGCCTCTAAAATAGAACGGCTTGGGCCATAAACCATAAAACTTTTTTTTCCTTGGAAAAGGCTTCTGATGAGCTACCATAATTCATAATAGCACCTTACACACCTGACTTTAGAGTATTATATGCAGGGTTGAGAGAAGGGGTCAGAAAGGGATCCCAACCAGAAAAGTAAGGTTTGTTAATAAATTACATCAATTACATTTTACTGCATAAATTACAATTTTTACACATAAGAAAATGTAACAAAATATATAAAAATAAATGAACATAATTGATTTTGACAGTGCAAACAGTACCTAACATTACTTTTGCAAATTCATGTATTGATTGTTTGACAAACTACGAGACTGAGTCTTAGACTGTTTATGTAAAGAGCGAAATTAATTAAACAAATAATTGCTTTAAGCGTAAATTAACCCATTTCTAAACACATTAAATGACTTTAAACTAACATATACTGGTCGGGTTTCGGTCAAGATTAAGTGAAGCTCTCACGTACGGCTTATAATACATTCAAAATTTTACGAGCTTATCTCTTGCCGGGTTCTGGAGGAAGAAGAAAAAGTTAAGGGCGGAGTTGCTGAAAAATAGAAGAAGCTCTGCTCTAATTTTTGCTGCAAAAACGAGAAGTAGTTAAGACTCTTTTCAAGACACTCAAATTGCGCCAATATTGGGAGCTGAGATAAAAGCGACTGACCAAATGATAAGAAGCAAATGGTGCCAAATCTGCTTGCTGTAATTCTACAAAGTGCTTGAAAAAAGCATTTAAAAATGTCCTTAATCTCTTATCTATGTTAATAGTATGAGTACAGAGCACCAATCATATGTTAAACGTCTAAATTGGCTCTTCCGAATAGTTACAATTTTAGGAAGAGAACTCTAATCATTTGGACAGCCGAAAGGGTCAAACACGTTTTTTTAGTCTGGAATCCAGTATTTGTATTAACTCTTGAGCCATAATGTTTTGTGTACCTAGGAATAAGTAGTATAAAGTACAACTTGATACACATAAAATGATCGATTGAGTGACACTTTTTCCTTGTATTGACGTGCTTCCAAAGGGCATTTCCAGTGCATACAATCCCCAAAGTCTTCTTCTTCGTCTCCCAGAAAATGAGGCTGGATTTATGGCTTTTAACGGTCGGTCAAAAATGGTGATGCTAAGAATAAGA
>LR140646.1:0-15649 GCA_900659605.1 Tisbe holothuriae | reverse complement strand
TGGCATTGTTTTATTTTTTTGCAAGATTGAGACTAAGTAGAGAGAGAGAGAGAGAGAGAGAGAGAGAGAGGAGAGAGAGCCAATCAACCGACGTTGCAAAACGGAGACGGAATAAGATGTATAAATTCAAAGTGGGAATGAAGCAAAAGTTTTATTTCATTTCCTTGAACGTTGTGTGTGCGGAGTAACGTTTGTGCTCAAGAGTGGTAGAAGGATTGTATGAAATACAAAGAATACGTTTAATACGTTCGGTCTTCTAATAACCATTTTATTTCATAACAATGTAATGAACACATGTAATGGAACCAACAGCCAAATATACTCACCAGTAGATTTAAGTGTTTGTTGCAATTAGTGTAGATTGACCTCGATGGTTAGAAGTTCTTATATAAGACATTATGTCTTCTTATAGTATATCGAATATTACATATTACCATCCGCTCGGCACTTCAATATCTTGTTTGTTATGTGTCAACTTTAAAGTTTAAAACACTGCACGGCTCAATCAGAAGACTTCTGTTCAAATCATACCTATCCATTTCTACAATTAGACACCTTTTACAAAGGATGGATATTTACGTAGATTACAACCCAATAGTACAAGAAAATGTCCGTGTACGATGCCAGGGGAACAGGTGCCCAATAGTACAATTTGTACTTGGGAGATTGTGACCAAAGTCTTCGCCTCCAGACAACACGGGTGAAACATTTCGGTAATCTGCAACACAAATAACAACAAGACACCCACACACTAATCACCCAAGAGGAGGAGATACCAGGTGGTAAATACACCCATTTCAGACTTATTACTCTACCGCAATAACACTCTAATTGTTCCCTATACGCCTATTTTAGACACACAATGAAGGAAGGAAAGGAGCTTAAAGGTATATACAAATGTAATTACATTTGACGAGGAAAAATGACTTGTTTATTGTTAATATTGTTGGTTGACATAACGACCTATATATTTTTGGCTCTTTTCTTCTTTCCTTGAAATCCCCCTTTCAGGCAATATTAGCAAAAATCAGGTCATAGTGCTTCTGAGAATGACATTAAGCGTGTTAAGTTTTGTATCAACAGCGACAACCCCTTTTTAACCCCTTTTCAGACCTCTATTCCCCCCTTTTGGATGCTGTATTTGTGCTTGTGCTAACTATGAAAAGCTTTAGAAGGGCATATTGGAAACACAATTTCAACGTTAAACACATGCACAAGATACAATGTCCTATCACTACTAATCATCCAAGATAATTTTACAAATCATCAACCTTCCTTATTAAATTACTGTCCATTTATTATAACTTATACTCCCACTGCACCTCTGCTACCCCTCCCATTCTACATTTGTGCCAGCTACAAGTTTAAACTTGTAGCTCTGCGCAAGGAGAGGGAAAACGTCCCATAAAAGGCAGAGAGGGTGAAAAAAGAGACAATAATGGCCAAGCAACCCTCGGATGGTCTCTTAATTCCAGTTTTGAGGCGTCTTAACTGTTAATTCCCATTGGCAAGAGGAAAGAAGGGGTGGTTTGGGGGCCATTAAAAGAATACGGTTGCTCTTTTTGCTGTGTACAAGTATATAATTGTAGAAAAACATCCATTAAAATAATATGTCTTGTAACAGTAGAACAATGTCACAACTCCAGCCTTTAGAATATGAGCCTTAGCTGTGAGCACTTCTATTATTTTATATAAGTCTCCCAAGATCGATTTCTCCATTCAGAATCGTACTTTGATTTTGTGTTTATCAGATTTGTAGCCTCGAGTAGTCCAGAGTACCTAGCATCATCATTTCCAAGATACATTTTTCCCGCCTCCAAAATGTTTATGTGAAAGTGGCTTGCCTGGCAGTTTCGCTTTTCTTCTCCCAACTTCTGAAAGCACATTTAGATTCCCAATAGACACGATTTTCTTTTGCTAAAAGGCTGACTTAGTTTTAGCGTTTTTGGCCCATCTGAAGCTGCTACTTGCCTTTTTCCATTTTCACCAGGGGCCCATTAGCGAAATAGAGGAAGAAACTACGGCAGAAGTCAGAAAAAGCCTTTTGCTACAAAACATTTCAAGATAACTGTAGTATTTGTATGCAAAACATTGGCCGGGAGGGAAGAAAGGGCTTTTTTGAAGTGTATAGTTACTGCAGTCCAGCTTTGTATGCCATTTATGCAGGGGGGATAAAAAGAGGCCAGAATGGTCCTACTTAGCATGGACACTTTGTAGATAATAATGCTGCAATATGCCAAAATTGTATATGGGATGCAAAAATGAGTTCATGAGAGGATTTTAAAATGAGTTATAAATTTGATCGTAAAATATACGCTACGTCGGAAGGGAGGGGCTGAGCATTCAGGGATGGCATTTTGTGCAAGGACGAAGCTAATTGGCTGAGTATTCAGGCATGCCATTTTGTGCAATTACGAAGCTAATGGGCTATTCAGGGATGCCATTTTGTTGTGCAATTACAAAGCTAATGATGCCAATGTAAAGGTCATTCCACTTGAGTTGTAGGAGGGGACAAGAAGGCCATAACGCGACGGCCTTTTCTGTGTCTTTCAATGTTTGGAACGGAGATTAATTGCAGGATGAAGGCCAAGACTCGACATAATGTACGAGAAGAAGAGTTGGTAGAAAAGTTCCTTGAAATTCCGTACTTCAAGTGAGGTAAGCAAACTTAAAGTCAAAGATTATATGTACTCTAGGGTTTTGAAAATAGGGTTTAAGGTTAAAAAGCATAAACAGTACAAATCCCTGCGCGTGTTCCATGACCCGTGTAAGTACCCATAACATACGCACAACATTGTTGTTTCGGCCTTTACCGCCGACCTTGGCAATACAATAATTCGCCACTTTTAAGTAAAATATGAGGGTCACGCATTAAGCCGTCAAATGGGACTCTGGGAGTCGAAGAAAAGGGTCAACTTCTGTCGAGCATCGCGTCTGAAATTGCAACAGCCGTCCGCAAATGCTTGTTTCATACATGAACCTCAGGGTTAAAACAATGTATTGTTGTTCCCCATTTGATCGTAGCAAAAGTTTGTCTGGCCATGGCAAAAATCAAGAACGCAACAACAACAAACATGTCAACAATATGTTGCAACCAGAGAGAGAGAGAGAAAAAAGAGTTTTCTTTATATTTTTCTCGACGATGGCTGCTGCAAGCAAAGCACAAATTACGACACACAATGGGGAAAATATCTTTGCAGTACCGTGGTGCGAAGTTAGTAAAATACTTTAATACAAAACCGTTATTCTATCAGCAATCTGGATCACGGTGATCATGGATTATAAAATGTTCTGTTACTAACATAGTGTTGATAACATATGTAGTTATTGCCAAAATGTGAACGGACATCAAGAGAAATGGCGGGTCATCGGAGAGAGAGAGAGAGAGAGATTGGACTTGTGCCTTTCTCCTTTGTGTTACTCCGTTCAACAACTAAGTAGGAAAAATGGTCACACTTTGAGGGAAAAAAGAACAGATGTGGAACAAAAGTTGGAACCATAGATAGGGTTTCAACACTTCGCTCTGTTAACTGTTTTAAACCCAAAAAAATCCTTTGTCAGTAGCATTCAAACCTTTAAAAAATTCGTAGTTTTTTCGTACATGTAATGCTAGAGTCCACCAAATAGCAAGAAATGTCTACTGGATATTCAAACATTTACGTAGCTCAAACGATGTGATGTTCTAGCACAGTCCAGGAATAGCACAGAACACCTTTTCGTCCGGAATTGTACAGAATCGGAATTGCACAGAATGTATTTCCCGCCAGAATTGCACAGAACTGGAATGGCACTGAACCCATTTCTTCTGGGAATTGCACAGAACTGGAATGGCACTGAACCCATTTACTACCAGATTAGCAGTAACTGTATATTAACATATATTTTATTTTGAGGCCTCACTATTATTATGGCTATGACTATGAGTAAGGACCTGTGTAGGTACCTCTCCTCCAAGGACCTTTTATACAACGTATATAAAGTCCTTGACTATGAGTAGGTAAATACTATTTTCGTCCCCAAAAAGCACATTTTAAGCTAGCTGAGGAGAGAAAGGGGAGACAAAAGACTGATATATGAGGTTGCAATTTCAATCAATAGATGGCATTAGATGCCTGCCATATCTACCCCCAGTGGACTGCCAATAATGTCCTAAAGTAATACTTAAGAATATATTTTTAAAACAACGCTAAAATGGCCACACATGCACGGAATGAAAAACTTGAAAAAAGGTGGAACTAGGGTTAATCCTTGGTGTAAATTCTTTTAGTGTAACTGTGTAAGCATTCTGTTTAAATCTGGTTCAGCCCCATTCCAAAAAAGAACCTTCTGTGCAATGTCTAGTCTGTACTATTCTGGTTGAAAACCAAGTCAATGCAATTCCAGTTCTGTGCTAATCTGGCTGAAAATGGAGTCTGTACAATTCCGATTCAGTACTATTCTTGGGAAAAAGTAAGTCTGTGCAATTCCTGGGCTGTGCAGGAACGCATCACCGCTCAAACGTACATCATGGAAAGGTATTATTTATTTGTGCTGTACGAGCATATTATCAATTACAAATAATGGAAGATTTCGTCCCGAATATGATTATAAAATTATCCCAAATTCAATTGACTTTTCCTTATTTTAAATGCATTGATATTTTTATTTGAATATCCTTCAAAATTTTGTCAAATATATTGTAAAATGTTTAATTTATAATATCGGAGATTTTCGTACTAAAATTGGCAGCTTGACCTGCAGTACAATCCATTTATAATTAAAGTTGGAAGATACAGCGAACAAATATTTTTGTAACTTTTTTCATAGTTGTTTTAACTCAATAAGTTAACCTTTAACAATTTTGAATTATTAATTTTATGCCAGAAAGGTATAATCATAAATGGTGCAGTACATCCTGGAGAGGAGAGGAACACTAATACAATGCATAAACAATATTAAAATATAAGCAGGGTAGTGACTGGTTAGGATAGCAAGATCTTAAGACGAAAAGAATGCTTTAATCGAAGAAAAACACATAAAACCCTTCTACATTATCCGCTCAGCATTACTCTAAGCCATATGGTCCTTATTTTACTCTTGAAACAATTATTCCAATAATCAACTGAAAAATACCTCTGACATTTCCTTAATTGTCCCTTTTCCAAAGGAATTTACCAAAATGGATAAATATTTAACTAACCCTTTTATTGGATATAGACAATGTTAATTATTTAATATAATTAGCTCGTATAAATGTCAAATATCTCTAAAATCAGTTGGAGACAGTCACGTACAGGATTTAAATATACATAGAAACGTTTCATTGTCTTGGTCCAGTATCCAAAATATCTTCGTGGATATTCTGACTTCATCGTTGTCACAATTTGACTCGTGCCAAAAGACATCATTAAACATTGATCCATTTGCAGAGTTTAATGGAATATCTGGTGACCCCTCCAGGGTAACCGGTTATCTAATCTATCGGTGGCTGACATAACCAGGGGAGGGACTTTCTTGATATAATTTCTTCTATAGATAATGACTTGCTACGATATATACTTGTTTATGCGGTTCTCATCTTGCACACAAAAACCATATCTTGAATGTTGTCCCCATCTAACCCAATTTAATGATGAGCATGCTCTCATAAAACTGGGGCAGACACAATGCATAGACGAAAGAGAGTCATTGTTAAAATAGAGAATATATCCATTGTATTAGGATGACTTCATATACGGACACTGTCTCAACTTTGCCATTGGAAAGTGTTCTTTCTCGTCCTCCATCAAGCTATCTTTTCTCTCATTCTTCATTTCATTGTAGTGCCAAGAAAAGAATGGAGAATAGTACTAGAACGGGGAATCCGCTTTTACTGCTGTCACACTATAAACATTAACCGGTCTTTGTTGTCAATACAGCATTATATAGTTTTACACGGCATCCCGGTTATAGACAATGACCGGTAAACATTATTTACAAGAAGAATATTTATTCTTAAAATATGACATGTACTGCCATTATATTATGAACCCACTACAGACAATTGATAAGAATCGAGTGAGACTCTGATGTTACCGTCATTTCGTTCCCCATCGGAAGACTACTTTGGATTATTAAGCGGATACATCGTCATTTACAGGATATTACTAACATTTCTAAAGCCGTGACACCTACAACGTCATAATACCAATGTAGTACTTACGTGAATGCTTACGCACATACATCAATAATACAGGCTGTAAATGGCTAACCGTTACGTATACATTTCTGCGCACCATTATAAGCCCATTATGTGCGGCTCCCTGCTTGTTATGCATATTCTTCTGACCTTATTTATGTAAACGGAGTGTAGGATACCTTCATGCCGTTCTGGGAATGTAAGAAAGAGGGAAAAGTCGTGCGTGAAAGCACAGACATGCAACCCATTGATATGTACATTTGACTCTAGGCCTAGGCATATAGGGATGACATATCTTAAAGAAAAGAAAGATCTTTTCCTTATTGTCTACGACATTATATGAAAACTGTATTATACATAATTAGGGGTTCATTTCGTTCAAATATTGAAGTTCAAGGACAATTACAGAGCTTATTAGCCATTATATTCCAATAAATGGCAACCCTAAGCGTGTCTTTGGCATGACAAAACTTTTTGTGTCCCTCCCCAGTCCCGTTCACATCATGTTAATGCATTCGTGCAAAAGAAGAAAAATATATGAATGGGGGAAATGGAGAAAATGTCAAGGTTGAAATTATGAATGACCTTCAATTTCGATCAGCATTTATCTGGCAACCCTGCGCTTAAATTCAAAGCCCTGTGACCTGTCACAAAATGTTGCAGTACACCAGAGAAACTTTTACCAGAGCTTCTCATGCAGCCATTGTTCAAATGGCCGTACAAGTTGACGGTAATTGTCGTCAACACTTTGCCCGGGGAAAAAGGTCACTTAACTTGACTCAAATATACAGTCTACTATCTAAATGCATCCGAAATGTTTTGGCTTGAATCATGTACTAAGAAAAATAATATTGAGTACAGATAAACTATTATTCTTACTTTTATGACATGATATACAATTTTATGTTGATTAGCTCTCTGATCCTTGTTTAGTCGTCTCTCATTTACAGCTTTCGCTTTCAGTTACAACTTCCCCCCGATTGCACACTGTCCAGATCGATTACAATTTCTTCTTCTTGGGAACAACACCATTGGAAGTGTCATGCTAGCTCTAGCTGTACTCTATTTGATGATTGTCTGAAGACAACTGCATGTCACTACACCAGAGGCTGAAACTAGCTCAAGGGACCCTTGGGCTAAACATTAAGTAATTTACAGCTAGTATATTTCAATGTAATCAAGCATCCTACAACTAAAAAAATTGTGTGCGTTTATACGTTTTTACTTCTTACAAAAATCTGCTCCTAACCGTTATAGCATGACCACTGCTGCACTCTAAGATAGACGAAGACAGTTGGAACTCCCATTGCCTGACTGAATTTGTGTCAACCTCTCTCTTACTACACGACTGTCTCACTCAGCCCGTTGTCTCTCCCCCCACTGATCTGGAATTGACCCAGCCATGATTCAATTACAGATGCTTTCATTCGGAGGAAATAGAAATAATGGACGACCGGATCATGAACAACGCGTTTCACCCCGGTTTTTTTGCTGACTTCTTTATTTTTCCCACTGCAGCTGGGTCTAGACCGGCAAAGAAGGATTCTTCTTTATGTCATGATCTAATACATCTAATACATTTTCCGCGAAAATAATTCCGCTATTCCGTCTTTTCCGCTCTACTTTCCTTTTCTTAGTTCTTCGTGACTAGTTTCGTCTTTAGGATACAGACAAAAACACCATAAAATGAACACAGATAACAGTTTGTAATGTCTTTATTTGTATCTGGCAACCCTGAACAGTCTCCCTGTATTTGACGTAGATCGAGGGTCCCCCATTCTCCCAGTTTTTCACTGCAAATTTCCGGCCCGCTGCATTTTTGGGGTTTCTTTTCAGCTTTTGCTTTCGACGAAAAGGATTTTTCTGCAAAAAGGGTTTAGCAAATTTTTGTCTCTTCTTTTATAGTTTAGGCTTCATCAAATATAAATAAAAATCACTCTCCCATGAAGGAATTAGAGGGAAAAACAAGTCAAAGGGTACAACATTGAAAATATTACAACACACATGTTGATTATGAACTTCAATATTTTGCTTCTGTAGCAATTGATTCTAAAAGTCCAAATACTAGAAACAGACTAGATATTAATAATTAATCAAAGGCCGTTTCCACCCCTTTTATCTCGTGCATGCGTTCCGTCCAATTAATTCCCTTTACCGTCTGGATAAGCGTCACAAAATGCACATAAAAGGTCGTCGGATGCATAAAAGGAGTCTGAAATGAGCCAAGAAGAAAGCGTTGCGCAACGGCTTTTATGCCAATTGAAAAAGATAACAAGATGGTCGGAGACCGATCGGGGAGATGAATGATGTATATGACGAGAGGCGTCTCCTGGGGAGAGAAGGGAGGGCAAGGTCAGGGTTGCCAGTTTCTACAAATGTCAATAGACATAATTGCAGATTCTGCGGGTTAAATAAACTTGCTCCTGTACTAATTTTTAGAGCACAAATACGTTTTGTCAATAGTCTGAGAGAAATAATATTGAGAACGAGAGTAGGATATTTTGAAGAAAGTGGCATCCCTGCTTTTTTGGTGAAACAAGGACGTCACATCGTCTATTCCATTTCTCAATCTCCCCATCTTGGAAATCAAAGGGCCTTTTGCTGATATTAGGACTTGGAGGCTGCTTTATTTTCTTTAGCAGCCTCCCGGGGACAGAGGACGAGCATTAAACGGTCTTCTTTAAGACACCATACTCGCAAATAGGGTAGTAGTCGTTTACAAACGGCCGTCTTCTACTCATAAGAGAGGCCTTCTTGGGATATTGCGATCTGTATTTGTCTTTAGCTCCGAGGATGATTTTGGTCTCTTTGTGTGAGCTGGGGAAGAATGAATAGATGACGAAAACGCCTACTACTCTGTAGTCTGTTTGTCGATACCAAGGTCAGCAGGGGATGTTAATATGTGTGAGTAGGATTAATTTTTGTACTTGTAGGATCTAACGTTATTATGCTTATGATCTTGTGTCATAATTTGAATATATCACCTACTTACATTAACAGCAGTTGTGCTTGTACGTTCTTTTATTATTTTATGCTGCAATTAGAAACTACTTTTCTTAACATGTGTCATCTTTAAATTTAATAACGACTGCAAACTCGTCCTAATTGCACTTTCACAAGTGTTTCTCATGCTCTAGCCATCTCCTGTTTTAAATATTAACTCTTTGCAAACACAATAAATGGCTCTTTGCGAGAGTAATAAAACGTTTTAAGTGTCACATTACATGCACAAACACGAGACAAATGTTATTATCTTTATTAGATTATAGCATGTCACTCAACATTTTATGGACTCAAACATTCGCACAAATGTGTTTTGCAAATGTGCAATAAAAAGGCAAGTTTACCGATATATTTCCAGCGAGCGTACTTCAAAATAGGTTGTTAATTGCGGCTACGAGGGGAGCAAACATGTCATAGATATCCGATCTTTCAAGAATGTGTCTTATCTCCTCTTTCCATCTACAAACAATATATGAAGGAGCACTATTGATTATATCTTGAACTATTTAGTACCGGAATAATTATTAGTCACATTGCAGTACTCTTGAGCACGGTCTTGTATTTGACATATTTCTGGGATACTACAGTAGTAAGCTCTGAAACCACTGTGCGAAAGAATAGTCTTTGTCCTTTGTTCTCTTCTAATAACATTGTTTGACGAAACACTGAAACATTCTTCTTCACCCTTAGGGTCGTTTAAACAGATGGAAAATACCTCAGGTAGGATTAAGTGTGTTGTTAATCCGCAAAACCAAAAATGGGGTTGCTGCTTTGTCTTTGTTCTGTAATAATTGGAGACATGTTTTTATCAAATATGGTGTTTATGATTACAGAAGGTAAATGTTATTTGATTGAAGCCTTTTTCACAATCGGGTTAAGGTACTCAATGACTGCTCTCATTGATTCCTAAAATTGCACATACGCATTTTTGACTCTGTATTTGTCTTCCTTTCCTTCTAACAGCCCCACTAATCCTTTTAGCTGCAACACACACCCGAGCTTTGTAGCAACGGAATAACTTTTTCCTCTTCCTACGTTGATTAAAAGGTCGCGCGAGGAGCTTTTTTTCTTCTTCCTCCTCCTGTGTGACGATAATGGCTGCAAAAAGTGTTATAATATTATTATTATGTGAACAGGACAATCCATCAAGAACTATGGCAAAGATGAAAAATGTGTGAGAGAGTGAGTAAGGCTATGAAGAAGTTGCGGGTACGAAAAAAGTTGTAAAAAGAGTCCTAAATGAGGGGAATGTACTGCATCTGAAATGTAGTTGGTTAGCTTGCAAACTAATTGAACACACATTTTTTTTTATTCTAATATTGTAGCAAATAATCTACATTTATTTTATGGATACAGTGTACAGTTTCAAAGTCCCTTCCTCAGTTTCTTCGTTTCAAAATTAGTGCAGCAAGTTTGCTCCTCCTTTCAACCCACGAGATGACGATGAAGATATTTAAGGTGCATCATCATCACCATCTTCTTCTTCTTCACCACAGCTGTTTAACAGATTAGACGAATTAGCAACTGAGAAGGAAGAAGAAGACTTCTAAATTTTAGTCTTAAGAAGGCATCTTCAGAGGTGGAGGAAACCGCAACGAAGGAGGAGACACTGCTTGCATCAACGGCACGGTTGCTTAAATGCATTGGGAATGGAATTTAAGGGGTTTAGTTGCAATAGACACTATTTATTCTCACCCTTATTCACTTTTAGAAACCCAACTCAACCTCTCAAAAAATTAAACTAATTCGTTTAAGTTAATTAAGCCGTTATTTTCCGTCTCCTAACTGTATTTAAACTACAATCCTGCAAACCAGAAAGTAGAAAAACAACGAGTTCCATTTGCGGTTTCCTTGTGGGAACTATTATCATTTTAGTAATGTCTGAAACACCAAAATCCCAGTTCTAAACCTCCCATATAGTACAGTATGTCTTAAAATATAACACCAGGAAGTACCACAAATCTTAAAACTATCATGGTTCGCATATTATTTATGTTCAACTCATAAAAGTGAAGGCCAGACAGGGGAATAAAACCATTCAAAGTGTGAACACAATACGAAGGCCATGAAGTCTTCTTCTCCTTTTTTATGCCTAACAATTCCTTCATTTTATTGCCTTCTCTCGGTTCGTCGGTCGTCCTTTATGTAAAGCCATATCTTTCTTAGACGCCGGCGGCGGCGGCCTTCTTGTTCATAATATATATTTAGATATTGTGTATTCCATCCACACTAAGAACAGAGAGCGATGCAGACCCTAAAATATATCAGGCCGTTTTCCAGTCTCAAATATCTGCAATATGATTGAGGTTACGTCTAATGTTTTAGGGACTTTTGGTTGCTACTTTCATTTCATGGCATCAGGTTCAAATCCAGAAATGGATAACTCAATAGATAAGAGAAGCAAATAAAAAGAACTAGGAAAATATGAGCCCAAAGAGTTGTCTAGGAGCATTAGGAGCCACGTACGTTCGGAGGATTTCGCGGAGTCTCTTCGGAGTGGGCATGTGTTGGGAGATTTGAAAGAAGTCTCCCATGCTGATTCCCACGCATTCAAGGGTTGCCATTCTCAATAATTTACTCAAGCGGAATACAATTCCATTGCAAATTGGATTACCCTAACTCTGTTTATTAAGTGTTAACCAAGGATTGGTGTTAACAAAAATGACATATATTACTCGTAAATTGGCGTCGACAAAATGTAACCCTGACTCCTTTTTATCGCCAATTTTTACACATTTGAAATGTACAAAAACCTTTCCACGCAGCTGCAACAAAATCGGAAGAAACTTCATTTCTCTCCAAAAATTGCGCCAAAATCGGCCTGTAAATCTCCGTTAAAAGCCTGTTAAGATTATTCTCCTTGCTAATGTAGTGCGTGCGTTCTTTCTCTGCTATCTAAAGCCGGCCGACAGACAGTTGCAAAGAAAGTGCATTCTCTGATACAGTAATAGACACTTTATTACCGTTATACATTTCACACTGGCAAAGAGAAGAGGGCACATGTGTCCATTGGAGAATGTGAAATGTATATGAAATTTGGCAGCTGAGGCGAGACACGTGCACTATACCTATACCACTTGTTATAGCTTTAGTAATTATACAGGTACCAGTACCACGGCAATAAACTCACTTGAGCAGTACATTATAGGGGAGAACAAAAGATTATAATCCATATAAATACAGTTAGTTATACTTTAAATACTCTTAACTATGTATTTACCCAGGCGATGCTTTAGGTCTAACTGAGCCAAGCTTTGATATTATATCCCAGGATGTTGCCATTACGTAGATGGGAAAATTAAGTTTGTAATGCTAGGCCTTTCTTCGTCTCTCTACTCCTAATATGATGATGATGCGACGGCGACAAACTTTCTAATACGCTGGACTTTCTTTGACTGTACATACTGTATATAATGATGAAAAACTAATAAGCGGAATGGGCATATGTATACACGTACAAAAGTCATATATATGAGCAGACTTGATGAAAGTACTTAATGAAAAAGCATATGAAATAAGTCGGTGTATTTTATATATGGAAACCGAGGCCTTTATATTCAAGGACAAATTGTGTCTGATGTTTCCATCAAAAGATTTTATTGGCAGGACCATGAAATATGAGGCTTGAGCTACTTGTACTGAAAACATATTTGCGCAGCTCTGCTGTAACTAGTAATTTAGAACCTTAAAAAGTAATTCAACAATGCTCATGTATATCTCTCCATCACTGCAGTGGTGTGACTCCATTGTTGCGTAAAAAGTGCACTTTTTACACATTCTTCTTCATCTTTTTTAGTTCTTCACATGATAGAAATGCACTTCTTCTTCTTCTTCCACACGAGAGCTGAAAATTCACTTTTTCAATTTTATACGACATGTTAAAATGCGTGACCCAGTTCTAAAGACTTCATCCTGAGACAAAAGAAATTCAGCTCGGAGGAAATTATATTCACCACCATTCAATTATAGTCCGGCTGCATCATGGTGTGAACGCATACATGTGCACTTTAGATTACATATGTATTTATGATAAAATGATCAGTCTGTGGTAATGGTCCATCTATGGGCTTGAAGATAGAATACACTGCCTTTTCGGACCTAGTCAATCCTTGTGTATGTGTGAGAGAGAGGCACTCAGCCTCAGCAAGAACCCCCTTTTCCCTCCGTGGCGTCCTCCTCTTAATTAATTCCCTTCAGCGCTGGCTGCCTTGAAGCCTTCCTTGGCTAGAGGGGCTAATATATCCCGGCTGGAGAGAGATTGCATTAATTAACGTGAAGGGAAATCTAGTCGGGGGATGTATTATCCCCAGAATGGTCGAGGCAAAAATAGAGAACGCGGCTTAATTTCCAATTTAAATTGATAGCCCGTGATATGCTGCTGCAGCTATGCAGATGTAGGGTAGATATTTATTTTTGGAGTCGACCGCATCCGGGCTTGAATCCTGGTTTCCAGTGTATTCCAAAAATAATACCAGTTGTTCAGAACTATATCTAGAGTCCCAAAAATAAAACTTCTATTAGACATTTGACCTAAATACATCGGCCACAAGCATGTCTAATTGATTCATAGTTTATTATTTATTTTCCCCCTTTTGATATCAACAATGAAATCCTTTCAGTCCAAACTAAAAATCCTTCCTCAAAAGTCAAACAAAGGAATTGTAATGGGATGTCCTGTTCTTGTTCCTTTGACATTGGCCTCGTAAATAAGTGATAAATGGACCTTCCTTCCCTCTCACCCTCGCCATTGCTTTGTCATCAGAGAATAAAAGAGTTGTTGTCCAAGCAAAGGGTGTCAGACAACACAAAAAGGGACTAAAAGAGGGTGCTAACAATAAAAAAGATTCGTGTGTGTTTTGCAATGGAGCTCTTTTGCTCATTCATCTATCACCAATTTCGCGGCAATCTTTCGAGAGAGATCTTTCCTCCGCTTGTCATGTCGCCGATATGACAAAGCTCCTCTCCCCCATTTTCGCGGTATAAGTGGACATTCTAAACTGTCAGAAAATGAAGAAGCCTTCTTTCCTCTTTCCTTTCTTCTTCAGAGGAAGTGAAAGCAAGGAAGAGAAGATAAAAACGGGCAAAGCCTTTCACTTTGGGGGACCTAGCCCAGTGCAAAACGGGAACATGGTAGGGTTGCCATTGTAAGTAGTAACGGAAACACTAAACACATGTATAACTTGAATAAAGAACAGTTAATGCTATACATTCTGTCATCCCTTTTGACGAGCTTTGAGCCGCGAGTGTCGTTTTTATGGTCTTGACCATTGCAGCAGCAGCAGCAGTCTTTGCTTCTTCTTCTTGTGAAGTGGGCTTTTGTGGGTATTTTTGTTCAAAGCCTCTCTTTTGACATCTCCTGGGAATGGGGAGGAGAGAGTAGATTGAGCTTGAGTGAAGAAAAGAAGAAACGAAGGTAAACAAGTGGGTGGGATGAGGAAAGGAGATTTCTGACGCCTTCATACCCAGAGACAAAGGAAGAAGGGGTGACAAAATGGAATAAAGGCATAAGTAACATAAATATGACTTTAAGTTTGCTTTTTAGCGCCCCGGTTGATTTTCAGGTGCTATTAATTATCATTTGACTATAGATATATTTAAAAAAACTACCATAGCCAATTAGCTGCTTAGTTTTAATTGAAGAAACGAGTATCGGTCAAAACATTAGGAATTTGTGTATTTTTACCCTATTTCGTATTATCGGACATCAGCTTAGCAGGAATGAAAATTAATCATGCCAATTTGGCTATCCAAAGACTTGACAATAAAAGAATTAAGCGGATCAAGCAAACCAATTGATTTCAAGACAAGGAAAAGGAAAATGGCAAAACACATTAACTTTTAAATGTACTCCGTACTGCCTATCGATGTTTCGTTTTGAAATTGGATGATCATACACTGTTTCATGCCCTTGTAGTATAAAGAGATGAAAATGAGAAAACCTATAATTTATTACTATTGATGAAAATCCAAGATCGGCCGTGTTGTGATTGGAAAAGCTCTCCAGTATTAGTGATAAAAAGTTTTATCGGATACATCGTACACAACTATTCGAGCATAGAATAGTTTTTTCTATAATAATAACGTTACCAATTATACTCATCAAACCAAATTACGTAAATTCCAACTTTTTCTCTGCTTTGTCCTAGTTTTTTTACAATCCATCCCTGTATGAGTAAGACTGTAAGACAAAGCAAACATATGTACTGGGAGAATGAGAAAGAAAAAGGGGATTTTGGGTATTACGGCTAGTTAACACAAGGCAGTTTCACGCTCTCTGAGCCTCTCCTCCCAGTGCAAAAGTAAATGAAGCAGTAAGTCCCTACTTAGTACCTTTCTGTGATTCCAGAAAAAGTTCTTGTTTTTCTTTCCCCTTTCTTCTTCACTCCGGCTCCGCATTGCTCAAAAAAGAAAGAAAGAAAAGCAAAGAATAGAGCTCTAATTAATTGAGAGCGGAAGGTGACCACGGACGTGTTGGGAGATCTCTTGTAG
>LR140645.1:0-15643 GCA_900659605.1 Tisbe holothuriae | reverse complement strand
GAAAAAATCGAGGTAATGACTTTCTAGGATCTGCAATTATAATTTCGAGAATCTGAAGCCACCAAATTCGAGACTATGCTGGCAAAACTTTTCGAGAAGAGTACGGCTTACGTTTTGACTGCTCTGAATCCCCTACTCCCTTGTATATCTGATTTATAAACGTTTAACTGCCTAAAACTATTTTTAATCTTCCTTACCGTGCTCAATAAACTTGATAGTCTCCAGCTCCTTATCCGTCGTCGGCTTTGCTCTGATCAGCTTGTACCCTTGATACATCCTCCGCCCATCCCCAGCCAGCTGCACCATGTCGTCATCCTCGCTGAAATCCTCATCCAGGACAACGGCACCTAGAAGTAATAGGCATTAGGGGATTACATTTGAACACAATAAATTACAAAGATCATGTAAGAAATTACTGTCAAATTAAATTTCATGAAGAAAAACCTTTTACAAAGTTATTTTAATTACTAATTGTAATTGTAATTTAAAAGCTGCTACTGTCAAATTGGCCCAAATATGTAATTGTTGAGGAATATATATTAAGTTACAATGTAATTTTCCTTGCAAATGTAATGACTAATAAATGATACAATTTACATTTTTTATAATGAAATTTTATCTGAAATTTGCCTTATTTGGAGGAAAATGTAAAGAGTGACAAATTACAGATGTTTACTCAGTAAAAATCAAACAAATGGTCAGAAATTACATATTGGAAACTCTTAAATATAATTTATTGTTATCAATTACCTTGGTCATCAAGGATCTTGACTGCAGTGGAGAGCCCAAGAAGGGCTAGAACGGGTACGACGAGCAGCTTCATGGTGGAGACTGTTAGTTCATAATGTGAAAATGGGGTTTATATAGGGTGGGATAATGTGTGCTGTAGTTGGGAGAGTGGTGACAACTGAATGGTGCACCGGTGTTGTATATATTGTGGCAAAATAATATTGCTTGCACCCTAGGCATATATTTGAATTGATTTAATGCAACTTAATATATGTTGCGCTCTGTATTATCTATGATGTATTGTTAAAATATATGATTGTCTAGCCTTCTGAATGTATCACTGTACTCCATTGGTTTTAAGATTTTTTTTTCAAAATATTAGCACAATATGTCATCACTCTGTATTACAGCTCACTGTAGAAGTTTAAATTTTTGAAAAAAATACAGTTAATATCACAATATTTCATCACTCTGTATTACAGCTCACTCTAGAACTTTTCCTTGACACCAAAATGAAAATCCTTCTTTTCACTTCTTTCCCACATTTCACCCAATTTTGTTTTTATCTCTGACTTGAGCAAACAATGCTCTGGAGAGAGAGGCTTATCATGGGTTTGCGAGATCAATTAAGAAACCGCAGCGAAAGTTGGGGTTAATATCACAAATTTCATCACTTGGTAACAGAGAGTAAACTTGAAATAGACTTTAAACTATCATAGTTTAATGAGACTCATGGAATTGTGATATTATAGCAATGCATGCAATGATGTAACACGATATATTTATCATCTTCGATTTTATATAACACGACAAAATTTAATCACTGTTATGTTCCCTTTTTTCGTTTAAACTACTTCACTGTTAGACCATCTTAGTATAACTGGATCTGTTATTAACACGACAAGTTCACCTACCCCTCAGCTGTGGCCATTCTGCAGTCCTATAGAACAACATTTGAACTGCATACCCTGGCAACATTACGGATGTCCAAATGATAAGAAGCAAAGGGTGCCAATTTTGTTTGTTCTAATTCTATAAAGTGCTTGTAATATGCAGCCGAAAGAGTCCTTAAAATCTTATGGACTTTAATAGTACAGAACATTAAACATACCAAAAACGTCTTTGTTGGCTCTTCTAAAGAGTAACAATTTTTGGCTAGAGAACTCTTATCATTTGGACAGCAGATTAGAACAGCATCCAAAGCTCACCAAAACCATATTAACGTCCAAGACATGAGAGAGAATCCGATACGCAAGTATTGCGTCAATGTGTTGCTATTGCTGTTGATGGTTGTAGAAATGCGTACGCGCGAGGGTGGATTATTTTGAGTGCGCGTATTCGGCCACCTATTTTATACAGTGCAAGCCCAAAATAATGAAAATATCCATATGTCGTGTTTATTCACTTTTTATTACCTACGCACTAATCCACTTATAATATGGCGAATATAAATTTAATTAGCTTGGTCTACCAATTCCACTGCGTATAATTATATTATAAGCACACGTTATTCTTTCAAGAAATGCACCATAATGATTATGACCAAGAATATATGTAATAAAATAGGTTATTGATATTTTGAATATTTAACAATTTAAAATCAATATAGTGATTGTGTATTATACTCAGTCTGTAAGTTGAGTAAATAATACAGCTGCATTCAACTTCTCTAACTTAGTTTATAAACCTTAGAACGCTTACTTGTGAGTGTATCAGCCATTGATCTATTATACATAGCATCTCAATGGTTTGTCCGTGTTGCTTCCATATTTGGTCCGTTTAAGAATAAATGGTCCGCTCAATCTTCTGTGTCTCGTCTAGTCATGTGTTTGCAATCATTTGGTTTAAATCGAGTTAGAACCGGAAGGAACCCTTTTAAGGAGCGGAACCCGGATTTAGTCAATGAATTGCTGGTTCAAGAACGCGTTTCAACATTAATTTTGTTGGATGTAACATAACATCGGTATGGCCCAAAACAATAAATAACTTAGTTAATAGTTCAGTTATGTAGATACCATGTCATTTTTGCATCATAAATATATTTTCATTGATCAGTTCAAGATAATTGTTAGTAGTATATGAGATAATATGGGGTATATTTTGATTTTGTCCTGCTTCAATGCTTTACAAATGACATTAATTTTTATAAAAAAGTACTACGTTAGTGCTACCATAATAATGAAATTGTGTACTCAGTCATATATGATTATAAAAATACATGACTGTTAATCAGCCATGAATTCACAACTTTGTACTCCTTGTACTCAATGTTTCATTTCCAGAACAAAGCTCTCCGAAATGACTGACAGCGTCAGCGGTTGACTTGCAAATCACAGTTAGATAAACACTCAACAAAGAGAAGAGAAGAAACAAACGTTACAATTGCAGCAGCTACAACATGAATGATACTCTCCAGGTTTATGCGAAAGAGGACTTAAATATTATAACAGGAAAATGAATTTATCATGCTTAGACTATAACTTTCAATTTTTCATTTTAAGTTGCATTTAATAATGATGCAGTAATGCATCATCTGTAGCTGCTGGAATATGCAAGATAGCGGAAAGTCGAATAACTGCTTCGGTACTAAGGACCCTAAATGTATGAGTAGTAGTTTGAAATTATCTCAAAATTGTATATTATATCAATCCGTACAGATAAACACTTTGTTTATTGCACATCATTTCATCCAAGAATTACTAACCACACACATCTCTACACTCCTCCAAAGTCTTAAAGTTGTTTTCATTTCCACGGCAGCCTCCATACGTGAACTCGGTGCATTGTCCAGTCTCCTTGTTGTGGTAGAATCGGGATATGAGTGCTTCACACGGTCCGGTCACTGATGGAAGGGTGCAGATTTCGTCCGTTGGGAGGGATTTACACCCTAAAAGTGCGGAAAAGTATTAAATCAACAAATCAAATTGAGGGACTATCAAATTATAAATACAGTATATCTAATGTCAGGTACAGGTTCTCCTCAACAATTGAGTATTAGCCCTAAGAGATTTCTTCTTATACTGGCTAATTTTCACAAATTTGCTTCCCACTTCCGAGCATTTTTTGCGATTTTCTACCTTCAGTTTTATTTCCTATCTTATTAAAATTAAGAGAATTTTTGTAATACTGAGAGGCCGCTAAATAGAGCTTATTTGCAATGCTCGTACGATAAAATTATCTTAGGTTTATATGATATTTTTCCGTCAACATATAAAATTGACATAATTCAATGTCTTACCTCTGGAAGACACTGTGGCAAGTAGAAGCATCAGACTTAATGAATGCATATTGAACATATTGAGTGGGTTTAACAGTTTAACTTGCTTCTTTGGGTTTATACTTTAACCGACGATGTATTTCGAGAGATTGTGGGAACCCAGGTATAAAAGTTGTAATGTTTCGTCTCTGCGGGTTGGCGGGGAATCCCTTGAGTAATCCCCATTCCAACACTGTCTTTTAGTTATGGACCAAATAACTGCTTAGTGACTTGGGTCGGGGTAGCCGTATTGACAGTTCTGATGTTCAAATGGTAAGAAGCAAAAGGCGCCAAATCAGTTTGTTCTAAGTCGTTGAAATAAACATTCTAAAGAGCGTAACAGAGTCTGTATGTAATTATGATTGAACATTGAATAGTATCAGTACAGAGAATAAAACATACGTTAAAGACTTTGTTGGCTCTTCAGAAGACCTTCAACTTTGGCTAGAGAATTCTTATCATTTGGACAGCCGAGTTAAGAAGGTCAACGATTTTGAATCCCCCAGCCTGCTGCAGCACCACGATAATTAAAAAAATATAAACTTGTAGGACTGGTACTGTCTGTGACTCAACCGAAAGGTTGAAGAAGCCAATATATAATATAAACATCTTAATAGTGTGTATTGTGGTAATCTACCAGTCCTAAACGAGAGATGGATATTGTTGTAACAATATCCATCTCTCCCTAAACGGCTCATAAAGAAAGACAGAAGAAAAAGTATATGACTCTTAAAACATACCCAATCAGGCGCGTTTTACAGTACATATATGTCTTAGGATCTCTCGATGTTGGCCAAAAAGCACCGAACGGCCTATTTCTTATACTAATATGGAAAATTGTTGCAGAATAAATAAATTAACCAATATTTATGCATATATGTCCATTTTCTTATGTAACATCATAATATATCATGCCGGTAATAGCTGCGGCCCAGTTGTGTCAGAATTGTAATAATCGGTCTATTTGATTAATTTTTCAGCATTGTTTTGGCCCTGTAATTTTATTCCAAGTGGTCTTTCTGAGAGAGGCCGAGTTTCCTAATTCCAGAACACACTCCTTGTACTTAACAATATAGGTGAAATATGCACACCCAGTTTCACCTACACACAGTTTCTAGAGCGAGAAATAAAAATAAAAATATGAAATATGAATACTAAGCATGTGCGATATACTGATACCGCGGTATTAGTCGGTATTTTTCCAATACCGTACCGACAGTCGGTATTTTAAAAGTAGTCGGTATTGTAGAGTCGGTTTTTTTGTTGACGTCTGGGAGCTTAAAAGTAAGTTTTTTATATAGAATTTGCCTGTAATTTTCCTATATATACATCAGTGTATGATATAATGACGGTAAAATGTGTCATTTTCCGCAAAAGATAGTGGCAACAAGCCAACAATGTAATGGTGCACTATATGCTCTATACTATTGATGTCTTCTTGCACTTTTTGTGTATGGTCGGTTTCTAGCAAGGAAAAGCTCAAGTGTTATTGGTATAATTTTTTAGTCTTGAAATTTCTGATTGAACTCTGTGCCAATTGTGCGTGATTTCCAAAAGAATACAGCTTAATTAATTGTATAGACAAAAATGAAACATTTACTGATTTGACATGCCGGAAATTGTCTTTAAGAAAAGATACCGTATTACTTCTTGCTTAAGTACGCTTACGTACATTATATAAATTGTTCCATCATCTCAATTCATTTCATTTATGAGTGTATCACATACAGAATACAATTATTTATTTGTTAGTTGTATTACTTAGTCCCATTATTAATGAATATTTAGGTATTGCTCAAAATACCGAAAAATACCGACTATTAGTCGGTATTTTGCAATACCGTACCGACAAAATACCGACTAAGGAATTTTGAATATCGCACATGCTTAATGAATACTTAGTATAAAATTACATTATGACATTTTTAGACCTTAGTAGCTAATTATACAGTATTACGTGACATTCCTCCTCACTGAGAATATTGTTGTGTTTCGTATTGGATTCAGAATAGTACTCATGATATGTTAACCAGCAAGCCCCTGAAATGTCAACAATGCTCTAATATAATATTATATGGATAATAATGAAGTATTTAAAGGGCATATTAAGCGTCCAGAAAATGGATTCTTGTCACACTCAAGCTCGGTATTTAACTGTTACAAATACGTATGTCATGAATGTAACTAGTAACCGGATCCGGAGCGGTAAATTTTAGGAGCCGCAACGGATCCGGACCCAGGCAATTACTTATCTGAAGAGTTGAAGCAAAATAAAATTATATATATCTATTTGTAACGTTTTTTAAATAAATTTCTACTGATCCCTTATTGTATATTATTGGGCACTACCTTTCGGTGCATTCACTAGAACGCCGTGATCACAATTTTTCATCATCATGCCGCTGGGGGATTTGAACCTGCGACCAGAGAAACACCTGCTGCGACCTTCTGGGCCACAGCTCCGAGCAACTTGCGACCACGGCTACCACGTCCCCCCTACTTGTAATGTTAATTTGCAATATATGCCAAAATGTTACATTTCTTGTATATAGTAATATTTAATGCATACGATGGTCTGGCTTCATTTCCGAATCCACCACATATTCAATCAGTTGACAGGGTAAGTTGATGTCAATATTATCCAGTTTGCCTTTGTTATGAATCCGGATCGGAGAGTGAATTCCACAACCAGTTCCAGGGTTGAAACGCTTGATGGTCATGGATTGGCATTGAGGTAGCAAAATCAGCTGGAAGAAATTTCGCTATAATAATTCAACAGTACAATATCAAAACACATTCCAAGAAATAACCGCTTATGTAGAACATGATATAACTCCGCATTAAGAATGTATTTAGACACTTTTATGTAATTATTGAATAGTTAATAAGCTGATTAATCATTCAATAGTTGTATTTAACTGTTAATGACTAATAATCGTTCTAAACCTCATTTAAAAATGACTGTCAAAATCCTGGGATGTGTTCTTCTACTTTAATAATGACAATACCTTTACCTTATAGAAGCAAAACTCAATCCGAAATTGTTTATTTGCATTGTTTAATTGTACTTTTCAATCATAAAGCAGGTCACACAATAATAATCACTCTGTTTGGTATATGGCTTAGTATGTGCGGTTTGTAGAGTAAACTGACCGGTTTTTGCTTTACGTAGTAAACGATAACCACGTTAAAATCGTCAGCAGCTGCTGGTGTAATGTCATAATTTACAAAAGTAGAAAAACTAAAGGTAATAAAACTTTGCTTAAATGATTAAAACTCATCTTTCTAGAAAACTGACAATGTGCCAAAACCCGACATTTTACAGACGGACGTTGGTTTTTGTTGGATTTTAATTAAACTGAATTTTTCGTTTTTTTGTTTTAGCACGTCCTTAATTTGGTCTCAGTCTTTGATTTGTGCAAATGCGCAAGTATTAACTAGATTTTGACTTTTGCACATTCTCAAAACTGCAACAGTTACTAAAATTAATGGACAATTAATTTTGGACATAGACCTAAAACAGCAAAGGAAAACAAAAAAGATTGTTTTTTGTTCGCAAAAATGTGACATTCTTTATAAAACTAAAAATGATTAATGAACCAGCACTAGATAAGTGCAAATAATATGCAGTGCAAATATGAGAATGAGGCGTCAAAAGCAGCCCTATTGGATGTAAGAGCAATAAAGTTGACATTTCAAGTTGATCCATAATGATTGCTATTAAGTAAAAATAGTTTTTTTTTTCTGAGGAAACTCGGCTTAAGCTCTGTAAAATAAAATACCGTACTTTAACAAAAAGGAATATATGGGTAAACGCCCGAATTCTACGGAGAAAGTTTTTTTCATTGTCGGATATGTTTAATTATGTAGAAAGATTACATTTTCTTTAAAATGTTAAATTTATGAGACCTATTAAGACTTTCTGATCGTAACGGTACGTATATTATAAATTAATATATTTATTGCATCGATGGGTTTGCAATCATTTAGTTTTGCTGCCAAACATATGACCTATAAGAAATTACTTAAAACAAAAAAATACCCCTCAATTTTGAACAATACTACGTAAAACTCCGACGGTCTAGCTCTTGCTTTTATTAACATCTTTAACGGTTTTTATACATCATAAATGTAGGTTAACTCGCTTTGGCTCACATCTCAGTCTAGTTTTGGAGATTCAAGAGTAGACACACACTGGGTTCTAACGTCGGTTTTCCTTGTTTCTCTTTTCTCAGCACGGTATGGAAGGGCTGGCGATCCGTATGCAACGGCAGAGGTGAATAATATACAGACATTTAAAAGTTAGTTGATTTTGACAAAAAGTTACAGTTACAGTTACTTAAAATTGTTGCAGTAACGGTTACAAAACTCTAGATTTTTTTTATAAATTTGCTGATGGATACATTACCTTTGAATTTAACTTTGCCCAAAACTGAAAGTTACAGTTACAATTTTACTAAATAAACTTCGAAGTATCTAGTTACTCAATTTTTAGAAAAAATAATAACTAGTTACAAAAGTAACTAGTTGCTTTTAACTTGTTTCAATGTCTGTTAATAAACGAGTATTATATGTTCGTTAATCATGTATATTGAACATATTTTTATTCTACCCCTTGGATAATCAATTTGAATAATTATTCATCCAATATTATATTAATAATGTATGTATACGTATGGCTCCAAATATATTTATAAGTGAGATTTGTATAAGTATATATTGTATTGCTTTCAGATCCAAATCACCCCATACAGTGTGGTTGAGTACAACAAAGAATTCGACTACACCACTGTGGTAACTTTTAATATTAAACCAGTCTTCTTATACACATTAATTGTCATTACAATACTATAGAATAAGGTCATCTATAACACAACCAGGTGCACGCATTTGGAGTTATTGCAGGCACACAAAGCATATCGTGGATGTAACGATGTCTACAATAAGGTAAAAATTATCCATACTTATACTAAAGTGAAAATATATCAATAGAAAGTGTTTTCTTAGAATATATCGGCTCTCAAAACGGCAACTGGGACAGATTCATCCAAGACGGGTCAACTGTGTAACAAATATGGCAATTTTGTAAGTATTTACAAGTCAAACTGTCAATCACTGTATGAAACTCTCCTTTAAAAATCAGGTTCCTTGTATGAGACGCTTTGCGGAAAAGTGTATGAGCAGCGAGTTTTCTAAAGATCAAATCTATTCGATACAAGAATTGATCCTCAAATATGCATTAAGAGAAGGTAACAACTACTAAAATATAAAGTAATAATTATAATATAATTGTGCCTGGATTGTTATAGTACAATAAAATATAGTTGGCATCGTACAGCTGGAGGATTCGAACCAATAGCATTTTGGGCCCGAGTCGGGCTACTTGGCTACCACAGCACCCATTAATTAAGTAACCTCTTCTTAATTCAGTGTTGCAATATTCTGACTTAGCTGCAGAAAAAGTAAGAAAACTTTTAACATGACTCTAGTTTTTGTCTTTCAGTTCAAATTTAATCGGCAGGCTAAGTACTAATATTGCTTACTTCTATTACTATCACTTTAGGTCAAGATTTCATAACCAACTGTCCCACCTTGAAGGCCGAGAGTGATGCTTATCTCAAGGCTTCAAACGGTGAAAACTGCAGCCTCGGCAAGTTTTTGGACAACTTGCAGCAAGGTCAGGCTTGTGTGCTTTCCAATACTGCCCGACGGGACAAAGTTTACCAAAATATTGGTGTTATCAAGGATACTGAGTGAGTAACAGTTTTGGCAGTTCTAAATGTATGTAGTACGAGTATTTACGATTAGGCCTCTTCTACCCAGAAAAAAGAAGAGAGACTTCTGGGTAATAATTCTTATTTCTGCCCATGTAGTAGAGCCTTACAGCTGCTAGCAAGAAGTTATGACTTTTTGATTTGTGTTAAAATCATTCTGATCGATTTCCGCAAAAATTCCAGAAGAGTGTTCCTCGTTTCTGCCAGCGAGGAAGAGTTCAAATCGATAATTTTAGGTGGGTTTTAAACAATTTTTTTAAATGACAACAATATTTTGTCGTAAAGGGAAAGATTTTACTATTATTTTCTTATTTTAATGATATAATGAGTTTTGCTTTTAGATCCCAAACTGCTGCAGTCATCCTCTCAGAGTGCCGGAGTTACAAGTTGTACGTGGAGGAGTGCATTCCTTTTAGAGCAGCGTAAGCAAAAACTTAATATAACTATTTTTCACTTGCTATGCATCACTTTGTTATTTTTAGGGAACTACCCAAGCATGATTTAGGTTCAATGTAATACCACGCAACAAAGACAGTCCGAAATTTCCTTAACATGATCACCTGTATGACCTTTTATTAAACAATGATTGAAATGCCCTTCAACCGGCTCCCTGCATGGAAGTATGCCGCATACCAGTCGCAGCCGTATGCATGTATTTCTTGTATTAATGAAACTTATGAAAGTGCGGATTTAAGGAAAAGAAATATCTTAAATCCGAGCAGTTTTTCTTAAATCCGCACTTTCTTTAATACAAGAAATGCGACTGGTATGCGACTGGTTACCGTATGCGTCTATCTGAAACGAATCTCGGCGGGTAATCATTATGTCACGAAATTAATTATATGAAGTAATCCTTGGTCTCCTTTCAGATGTGCCACCGATGTCGCTACCGCTGTTGAGCAGTTCAAAACACATTACAAGTCCAGACAGACCAAGCTCAAAGCGATTGGATGGGTCCCGAATGACTTTGATTATGAGACATCCTGCGCCAAATATAATAGGTAGAGCAGCACAGCAAAGCTCTGCTTAATATTTGGTTACATTTTTCCGTTCCATGCAAGTTCAGTTTAAACAATAGACTGATATATCATAATAATAAAGAGACTACAATAACACACAACAATGAGCACACATATATAAGCAACAAATTAGAAAATAAAGAAATTTGTTTAATTTGGAAATACATGCCAACAAAAAAATTATTTGCGAAATTAACCCAATTATAATTATTCGTTGTCCGGAGCTGAATTAATTGCGTAATTGCCCTTGTGGCGTGCTATTGCAATGAACCTGAAGAGGTAGTAGTGTCCTAAAATATACAGAGATTGATGCATAGCCAATATACACTTAAAAACGAGGACACCCTTTCTACTTAGAGTAGGTTTAAATAATACTGTAGTATAATTGAGTGTCTTTAATGACATTTAAAGTTTACCATATGCATGCCTAGAACTGATATGCACTCACTCGTATCTATGTGCCTACCAAATAGACGTTTGGCAAACAGGAAAGACAGAGAAGAGGGCAATGACCGAATAAGTGAAAATCTTCTATTTCATATTGACTGGACCAGATGAATGTACGATGATTATATTGACTTAATACTTCAATATTTAGGCAAGTAAAACTCTAATTTTTTTATAATTACTTTTAAGAAGGAACTTTTTAGCATTAATGTTTTGCCTTAAAGTGTGTTAACATAGTGCTAAGTGTAATATACGTTCTTCCAAATATCATAGTGCATTCTTCAAGAACAAACTTTATTCATTATGTAACCATTTCCCAAGAATTCCCCGCATACTTTCCTGTTTACATTAGCAAATGGAACCATTCTAGTTCTAGAGCTTCTCCAAGAACTTTTCTTTCCAGTCCAATTTCGGAGCTAAAAGAAGATAGACACGTAAAACAAGAAGAAAGAAAATCAATATGAACAGGTTTTTGACTTTGTTTGCCGTGTTGGCTTTAACCGTGGCTGTGAAGGGGAGACCACAGGCTGAGGTAAGAAAATTAATAAAGGAATACAAAAAAGATATATTATACATAGCATTGTCATATTTTACAGTTTAAAACGTTAAAATTTAATATTCAAAATATTCTGAATCCGTATTTTTTGTAATTGATCTGCCTGTTAAAACTGCTTCAATATACAGAAATGATACTTTTTTAAATTTATATATTTAATATTTAACGTATTATCGTATATAATGACAATTATAACATATATTAGTATAAAGGTGTTAAACTATAATCTTACAAAAATAAACAACTTTCAGGATTTTAGCATCAATCCATTCAGCATCATTGAAACGGACAAGGAACATGGATTTACAAGCGTGGTAAGAAAATATTATATATAACCCCATTACTGCAATTAATGACATATGTACTATATATAAAATACATTAATTATTAATTAGTGCAATGGCTACTGTTATGTTGAAATTAATTGTATTAACTTAATTTATAGGATGGAACTGTCTACAACACGACCAAGTGCACACGAGATGAGTTCGAGATCGCCAGCAAGGAGTTTGCGGATTGCATCGCTTTACACGACAAGGTAACCCGCCGAGTTTCCCTCAAAGTCCGCATGAAAGTTCACGCCGTAAACTTTGCGTTAAAGTTCACATCCGCAAGATTAAGATACATGAGATGCAAGAATAAGGCCTGTTTGAAAGAGCAAAAACCCTTATTCTTGCGTTGTATTACCTTAATCTTGCGTATTAACTTTCACACAAAGTTCACTGCGTGAAGGTAGCACTGAACGAAACTCGGCGGGTGAATGACAGAAACATGATACAACACATCCGAATCCAGAGGAAGTTGCAACTTACAAAAGAATGCATTTTTTGCTTCTTCTTCTTCTTCTTCCATAACTGGGGCATTAATGGCTGAAAACTGAAACCCTTATTGTGACCTCTCCCTGATCTTTTGGAAGTATTCTTAATCTCGACACGTAAATACGCGATTACACTGTAACCACACAATATGATATAACATTTCCTGATTATTTAGTTTATGAAGCTTTCTATGGAAGTTTCTTTTAATGTAGAAAACTCTGATATTGGACACTGCCTGTTATATAAATATGTATGCATATTTTAGGTGGTTTTAATCTGCTAACTTGTACTAAATATCAAATATGTACATGATACAACTATCAGTTAGCAACTGCTTACCGGTTTCCAGCGTCAAGACCTCCAACAACTTGTGGCTGTAGCTGCTGTTGTTGTTGTTGTTGTTGCTGTTGCTGCTGCTGCTTGCGCATGTTGTACACAGATTCGGAGACACTGCTCGCACTTCTCCGAATAGCAATAGGCGTTCTGGGCCCCAACGTCCTGTATAAGAAAATTATATTTTTACCATATGCATCAACATTAATATTTTGTCAGTTGGGTGCCTGTTTAAATGATAATGACAATATTCTTATATCATTCTGCATATATAGTAACTGTATGTAATTACAGGTTATACACCATGTAGACCTAGCTGTTTTACCCAATCATTGGAAAAAAATACATTTGAAAAGTAATTATTACAATTTCGTGGAAAATGAAATTTTAGGGGTAATTTAGATGTAATCTTATGTTATTGTAATTCCTAGAATTACATAATTCCTGACATTTCTAATCAAATGTAGTTGTAATCTTGTAAAATAAATGTAATTTTCCAATGCTTGACTGTACCATTAATGCACAGGATATATCTTGAAAGTTGAAACTCACCTCCCAACTCCAATCTCATCCACCCTACTCAGCGTCGTCCCCATCCTAGGCCTCGGCTGATGATGATACTGCCCAGCAGCGCCCTCATCTGCCCACCATAGTTTGGCAGCGCCCCACTAAACGACTGAGTCTTTGTCAACGTCGGCCTCGGCCCACAATGTCCTTGACAGTCAAGAGCGGTTCTTCCTTCTCTTCTAGACTACCCTGTCCGAGCCTTTTGGGGGACGTGTTATACTCTATTTTGTAGTATGTGGGCTCTTCTGTAGCAGTAGACGGCTTGATGTTGAAGCTCTGGCTCCGCTCCTTGCGCCGGCGGGGTGTCCGTTGGCTGAGGTTTTCATCTTGTGCAGGATTGAACTTGAATTGTTTGATGAAGTTCTGGAATCGGGATGATTCTCGGCGGAGGAGTGTGGGCCGCTTTGGGGAGTGGTCATCGGATCTGGAAGTGAATGGAGAGGAGAGGTTGGGTGAGTGCTAATAAAGCTTGTTCCGATCGTTAAGGATTTTACAAGGTAGCCACGTATTCGTGAATTTAGATACATTATATATATGTTTACTATGGTTTAATTATTTGTGTAGTGTAAAATATTTTATTTTAATATATTTCACTTCCCAAATTTTCTACTGGAACTAGCCGGAATTATGTTGTATATGTATTAAACTCTTATTTTGCAATTTCACATTTTGGCAACAAATACAGGTGACTAAATAAATGAATGATTTAAAAGCATTTAGGGCTCCGGATTATGATTTTTTTTGTTGAGAATATGAAATTCTGCACAGACAGCATTAATACAAACATCCGTTGCACAATGGACTGGCATAAGGAAATAATTAAAATACACAGTAGCATTGCATTGCTTTTAGTTTAGTTTATTTTTATCTTATATGTGCGTAAAAATGAGACATTGCATTGTTTGGTTGTTTCATTGTAAAAGAATATAAACATCCACTTCTGGTACATATGTCAAATATATTTTACTCCTATAATCCATGTAACAAATCCACTGTACGTTGCCTACATTCTAATGAATCGAGTCAACATTGTGTGCGACATTCTTGAGCGTTATCTCAACTGTTCGTGCACATGATTTAATTAGCAGGAATGCCTTGTTTTAAGAATATTATGACAATATATTGTTTTAAGGTCCGCTCTAAAAGATATTTGGAGAATGTTTTAAATTCTTCTTGTGCAAATAGAGGCACATTCTTTAGGACCTACTCAGAACCTACAGTGACAAATATAATTTGAAATTAATATTATATCATAATAAGTTCGTTAATCACTTAAAATATACTTTTATAGCTGAGATATGAGCATATATGTTGACGGACATATCGTTGCAAACCTTACCGTATAATATGTCTACACTCTACACATTTAAATGTATTTTATTATTGAGTTTTATACCATATATTAAAATTATGTAATTATTTACCAATATAATTAAAAAAAATTAAAATTGAATTACTATATCTACAGTTCAGGAGCTTAAACAGACAATAAACATTCCTTTTTGCAAACCGTTGGAGCAAACTAATTTCTACATTTTTTGCAAACAAAAACTAGTCATATACATTCTCTTCATGCCATTGAAGCCATTGAAAAGAAATAATACGCCAATGACTGACGCAGGACACAACCAGAAATTGGTTGCAATAATAAATCAGCAAGAAACAGTCAACAGTACAATATCAAATCACATTTCAAGAATATACCACTTATAAAGAACACACTATAACTCCGCATTAAAGATGTATTTAGACGTTTTTACGGTGCATGTACTTAATGAATTGGCTGATTATTTAATTAATGCTTTTATTTTAACTGTTATTACTAATAATCATCTAAATACTCATTTATGGGTGGCTGGCAAAATCCTGGGATATGTTTTGATATTGTAATGAAACTTTTGCAATTTTTGCAATTTTTGCAATTGTTCATATTTTATGCAGAAATATGAGTATTTTTTAAATACAAGCCATATTGTCTTTTTAAATTGTGTAATCAATCCTCTATTATAGTAACTTGGTCTTATAATTGTTCAAATCTAAGTTAAACACCCTGTACTCTTATAATTGTTACATATATTTATGACATCACGATGATGATTAACTTGTGCACTTTCTAAAAAGTGGTCTCAAAATTGCTCCCTGTG
>LR140644.1:0-15696 GCA_900659605.1 Tisbe holothuriae | reverse complement strand
AGGTTTGTAATTTTACATATACATTCTCATTTTCTTCTCAGGTTGGTGGAGAGGCTGAGACAAATCAATTTTAAACTGGAGGCTAAAATGGCAATCAAGATGGAGGTGGAAGAAAAGGACAGCGGCAGCGGCAACCCGTCATCCGGCTATGGGGACAAGAGGCCCTCTCCAGATGCGGAATTGCAACAGGATGAGGATGATCAAAGGCAAGAAGAACTCAATTCGAGATACATTTTAGAGGTTGCTGGCGGAACTTTTTTTGTTAATTTTCTCATCCCAGAGATGGAACCACCGTTGACGTTACTGATCAAAACAAAGAATGTTTGGAAAAGTGTATTTGATGCAAGTAATTAATTTTTTTATGGGCATAAATTTCCGCTGATTGCCTTTGCCAACAACAATTGGTTTAAATCTGTTATTGTGTGCTACAAAATGATTAATATTTGCCTGCACTTCTGTACTCCACTGTATCACTCCCAGGGACGATAGTGGAGAATAAATAAAAGGTGATATAGACCCTAACTCTTATTTACAGGAACCCTTATGTTTGGCTTCCTTTTCCGATTTTGCACGTGCACACTGAGTTTTCCCTCTTCTCCTCCCCTTTTTCTCTTTTTAAACTGACTCATTTCTGCTGCCGTAATAGCACTAATGCTATAGAACTAGTAATACAAGCTAGAAACGAAGATCAATAGCATCCCTGAAGTCTTGTGGGGGCAGCCATCTTGGAGAATTTACTTCATTGTAAAAGGTTAAGGAGAGCTCAGCTTGCTTCCTCCTCCTCCTCTGCCCTTTTAGCATGAAGTGAAATTCTCCAAGATGGCTGCCCCTACAAGACTTCACAACAAGCCCAGGCTACACAGGCAGGCAGGCCGGGACATATTCGCCTCTAGATAGTAGTATAAAATCTCTTTGGCATAGAATAATTCTATGGGAACGAGATTGAAGCTCTGACTTCTAAATATTTGCCACTTATACGTATGTCGTTGTTCCACTTCAGAGTCTCCATCTAGCGAGAGAATCAAGCAAAACATGTCCAAGCAAGCATGGAAGACAAAAACACTTTTTTTCGAAGTCCACGAGAATTCTAGACATAATTCCATGCAATATCCCAATACTTGCCTACAGTATATGAATAGTACAGCCTTGCAATTTAAACTCTGTACTCACACAATTTTAAAAGGCAATTGAGGATAGGCGACAGAAAATACACAAATTTCATATATACATATTATGTGTATGGCTTTTAAGGCAAAATAAGATTGATCTACAGGGTGTTTCATAACTTGTGTCCTCATTACAAATGGCAATATTTCTGTTCTGCGGCACTTTGGAACCTCCCTTATGAAATAAATATGTGAAATTTAGTGTGGGAAATTATATATAAAGCCTTTATTAACAGTATTTTGGGCCATCAGACAATATTACATGACAAACAACTTGAGGTAACATTTTGGTTTTTAATCAATTCTGCAACCAGCTTGGCCAAATATTGAGATGTCCTAAGTTAGAAAACCCCCAAATTTTGTGATAAAATGATAGTCAAACTAATATTTACCATGCTAGTATATAACTCCAACTCCCTAAATAGGATTTTCGGACTTATAAGAATGAGAAATGTGACTTGTCACCATTGAATTAATACTTTATAAAGACCCTTTAGTATTAGTTCAATGTTTGTCACTCATTACTTCAGACAAAGCAGTGGCTTAACATCATTTTATGTAATGAAAACCACAAATATACGGTCAAATTAACGTAGCTCAGTAGTACCACAAAATAGTGCATATAGTGAACACTAATTAAAAAAGACAATAGTGAATGTATTAATTTTCCACTCTAAATTTTACATCTATACTTCATAAGGAAAGTGCAGCACAACAGAGACATTGACATTTGTAATGTGGACATGAGTTATGAAACATCCTGTATATACATTTTAAGCATTTTATAAACTTTTACGCTAGTTCATACCAAGTGCAAAAAAATCAGACCCGACTCTGCACTGTTTATTTTAAAAGTGATGCCGCAGTCTTTTCAGAAAGTGGAGCTTTGGGAATATTTTGTAATAGGATTGGTATTTTATATTAATTTACCAAACACATATTGCGGATTGAAAGCTGGGAAGCATAACTAATGCTGTTCTTTACTCAGCTAAATTTCAAAGGAGACAAAATAATTACCATCCCGGTCCTGCCGTTTTTGTAACACAGTCGTTTCCATTGTTGTCCCTGTCCTTTGTTGAAAAAGAGGCGCCATTGTGATAACTGAAAGAATCTGGCAAGCTGGTTCCGTACTCAGGACCGCAGTGGTTGGGGTTATATCCACTAATTTCTAACTTATAGTTTTCCTACAAGGTATAAAAATAGAAATTTTGGACTTTGAAATACAATTTAAGTTAGATGATTGATATATAGACCCTCTGTAGTTAGCCTCATTTCTTCTTTCCGCTTTCCCAGATTGTGGCGCCATCTAGCGTTTTTCTCAGTGTTCATAGTTTTGGCATGAAAGAAAACCATTTAATTTCGGATGTTATAGAAGTAATATTTAATTTTTGAAAGCAGGATTATACAAATTAAGTCATTTGCAACATCTCCATAGCATTAAATTTGCAAAAAGACATCCATATAGCTTAATTAGAACATGTAGGGGTTCATGCCAATTTTCAGTTCTGCCATATGCAACGCTAGATGGCTCTACTGGTATTGAGCGGAAAATTTGAAAAAAGTAGGAACTACCGAGGGTCTATACTGTACATATTTACATATATCTGTGTATGAAGTCTATAAATCATTTGGCAACAACAGGTAATTGTGTCTATTTTTTTTAACAATAACAGAAATATTAAAAAAATGATTTGCATATCAAAATATAATATGTACGTACCGCTTCACTATGGATCTTAAATTTCTCGTATACAACAGCCCTGGCATGACCGGAAGTATCCGCAACCGTGATTCTAACGCCGAAATTGCCATCTTTAGTTACTTGATGCAGCATTTCGTGACCCAGATAATATTCTTTATCTGAAATGTCATGTAGGTAGATTAATTTCATGGCTGTGGTGCCCCCTTTGTTATTCTCCCTTTCTCAGCAGGCTCAAAGTCCTACCGGCTACCAGCCAGCTAAAACCTGAGTCTGGCAGAGAGACAAAAACAATAACAAGCAGCACTGCTAGCTGGGCAGAATTTGAGCCTGCCAAAGGGCGCCACAAGTACTCTATAGGGCCATAATGCCGAACTTATTCAAAGCGGTCCATAGTGTAATATGGAAGTCATACATATGTTTCAGAGATGTAGCCTATTGTGATTTTTGTGTTCTATATTATAAACTTACTGAAATCACCAAATCCATGTTTATAGTCTTCCCAGTTCTTGTTGAATTGCAGTGGAGGCGGAGCGTTTTGTTCATCTCGCGCATCTCGGACAAGAATTAAAGCCTGACCATCACCACCGCAGCGTATTTTGAACCCATTTACAAATGTCTCCTCCTATGAACAAGTAATTTATGTAGGTATAAAACACCAATAATGGGCTACGTACAACAGTAATATGTTTACATAGTAATGGTGACACTATACACATAATATCAATCGTACTATTACTTTATTTAAAATATCAAGACAAACCGGGGGACTACAACAGAATTTTCTCGTAGTTCCCAGACAAACCCTACGGCTATCCAATACCAGGTAAAATCTATATTTCTACGTAGATTTGCCATAAACTAATTATCAGGGTTGCCACTATGTAAAACAGTATTAGATTTAACAGTTATTTGGTAGATACATTAAACAGGTATAGCAAAATTGTATAAGTATGAAAATAAAGGTGTACACTGCACTGGTACTACCACTAACTATTATGTACAAGTGTACTATTAATGGAACTGGACTTTAACAATACAATTAGACATACAAAACTTGATCCAAAGCACGGCGGACATGATGCATCCTCTCTAGCATCTCCCACGCAGTCCTGCGCCCCGGCGCCACTTGGGTATGGATTAGAACAGGTTCGAGTGCGGAAATTCTCGGCGCCAGGGCCGGCACACATCAACCAGGCAGACCATTGGGACCAACCTCCGTTTACTAGGGAAAACCCATGACTACATGATGTTTCACTTTAAAATGATGAGATTACCAGGACATGCATTTGTGTTGCAAGGGGCATACTTCATGGAAGAGGATGGACAATAATTTCCTGAGGAATAAATGTTTAATATATATTATTTGTGATGATTGCAATGTGAATGTCCCAGCAGCAATGCGGTTATTCATGAAATGAGTACCTTACAAGTAATGTAAAACACAGTTTTGAATTTCAGATCTTGTAGACCTCTTTGAATTTACTTTTGTCAATTAATGGGTCTTTAAAATGTGTTTCTCTGTTGTGATCGTAATTTACAAAAATATTAGCAAATCAAATCAAAATGATCTTACCTCCATTAAGTGGCAAGGGGCGGTTACAAGCCCTTGAAGCACTCTTTTGACCAGTACCACAAGTCTTGCTACATGAACCCCAATTACCCCATGTGCCCCATCCACCATGCACTATAAGAACAATGCATTACTCTATGTGTTTAACGTCATATTGACTATTACCGTTGATTAAAATTAATGTTGCAAAGAACTGCTTTACCCCAATATAATTTAATATGCTTATTACACATACCCTTGAAAACAGGATTATTCTAACAAAAAATGGCAGAAATTGACTTTAAAAATACCCGCGGCCCCTCCCAATATGTAACATCAATATAAGCCTAACTTTATTCACTATTGGTAGAAACGACTTAATAAAGCTCACAGAAAAAAGTAGTCTCAGATATAACGCAAATGATACCTGCACAGTCCCCTTGTCCACAGAGCTGTGTGTCTCCTGCCAAATCTGGGCAATCTGCACCATTATGCTCAGGCACGGGGTTTGTACATGTCCTACTCCTGGATATTTTATTGTCAGGGCCGCCCTCACAAGTGATGGAACACGTTGACCATGCAGTCCAGACCGACCAACCACCATTGACTGGAGGTAATTATGGTAAATTGATATAAAGTATTACAATATACAACCGAGTTTATTTTTTATGTGTGATAACCATTCTTACCTGGACATGGGTCAGATCCACATGTTTGCGACCGGGACGAAGAAGCAATAGTTGTAACACAATTGGCACCTGAAATATCATATGTTAGTGTGAAGGGGAGGCTTTAAAGTACAGTTGAATTGTAATATTTATTAAGTATTTTGGTTCTCTCACCTCCATGTTGAGGTTCTGGTCTGTCACAATCTCTAATGGACGCATGAGTTGCTCCACCACAAGTCACAGGACATGTTGACCATGCACCCCAAGTACCCCATAAACCATTAACTAGATACAAAACAAGCAATGTAATAATAATTAAGGCAGAACTATTCATTTTGTAACACATGGATTTGCCCCATTGCATTGGGCATTTTTTCCATTATACTTCTTTCTATTTGCTTACTGGGACACTCCACCTGTCCACATAGCAGAGCTTCTCCTTCTAGCCCTGGGCACTCTTCCCCACCATGTTGTGGCTCTGGCTGAGTACATGTTCTATTCCTTGATATTTGTGTCCCAGGGCCACCAGCACATGTTACAGAGCAAGTTGTCCATTGTGTCCATATAGTCCACCCACCATTTACTGTGAGAGAAATTAATAATGAACATTGGAAGCATAATAGAGTCCTGGGGAAAGAGGCAGCATTATTTACATTTGTGTGTAATATGCTTACTTGGACAAGGATTGGTATTGCATGACTGTGAGCGAGTTGTGGAAGCAATGGCCGTGGAGCAAGGATCACCTAAATTATGTTATCTGATAGTGTGACTTTGTGCTGGTTTATAAAATACTTGCCTCCATATTTTGGCTCCGGTCTGTCACAAACTCTTAAAGAACCATGTGTGGATCCACCACACGTAACAGGGCATGTAGACCAAGCAGTCCATGTGCCCCACATTCCATGGACTGAAAATCAGATTCACATTACACATGAAATCATGTTTATGAATTGCAAGTGTGCCTATTTTATTACCTTTACAATAATCTTGGCCACAGAGTAAAGCCTCCTCACCCAGTCCTGGACAAGGGTTTCCAAAATGCTGCGGCTCTGGATTAGTACAAGCTCGATATCGATTGATCGTAGTGTCCGGACCACCATCACATGTGACTGCACATGTTGTCCATATTGTCCACCCTGTCCATATACCATGGACTATATATAATGTATAGCAATAGATTGTCAATAACATAAGTATAATTCATACTTGGACATGGGTGATCATTGCAACTATCAACTGTAATATTTGTTCCTGGACAATAAGTTCCCCCAAACTGTGCTGGTGGGCTGTCACAAACACGTTCCTTGGACTGCAGACCCCCAGCACAGGAGACAGAACATGCATCAGCTGACCAGAATCCCCAGCTTCCATCAACTAGAAGCAATTTATACTTGGAGAACCTCTTTAGGAAACAGCTTCAGGAAAATTACTTGAACACTCAGCATCAAGATTGCAGCCCTTTTGCGTTGTGTTCAACCCTGGGCATTCCTCACCACCATGTTGGGCCATTGGAGCTGAGCAGGTCCGAATCTTTTCCTGCAACCCTATCTGACAAGTGGATGAGCATGTTGACCAATCACTCCAAAGAGACCAAACTCCATCAACTAAAGTTATGGCATATTAAAAGTAAACAATGTGTCACAACATATACAAGTATGGAAATACTAGGGCAAGGTTGTTCCTGACATGTTTCAACTTTGGTACTATTTCCAGGGCATGTTAGACCATTATACTTTGGTAGAGGGTTGTCACAGGATCTAAAATGCAGGAGATTACTCACATTGTTTAGTGAACTTTTTATATGTTTATCTCCTATACCTAAAGGCAGTTTTCATTCCTCCAGCACATGTTTTTGTACAGTCACTCCAGGCTTCCCACAAACTCCACATTCCATTTACTATCATAAGCAAAAATAAACAAACATGAGGGCAAATAGCTTGTTTAAAATTGCTTTTGAATAAAACATGTTTTCTGGAGCTTTATATATTGTAATATTGCTAGGTTTAGTTCTACTAACTTGGGCATGGTGGTCCACAATCTTGACTTTTCTTTAACTGGCCCACACAGTTGCTTCCCCCATATTGCTTTGAGGGATTTGTGCAAGATCTTGTAGCAATTTGGCTGCCATTTCCACATGGGGATGAGCAAGATTGCCATGCTGTCCATTCAGTCCAACCTCCATTTACTACACATATTAAAAAGTATATTAGGGTGTAGTTAATTCATATAATTTTATCCAATGCCAAATAGGAACACTAAATATACTAAATTTTGTACCTGGACATGGCTGCTCTTGACATACTCGACTGCGCTGCCCAGAAGAAAACACACTGCAGTCAAAACCTAGGAAATATGGTCAATAATAATAATTCTCATGTGTTATTATAATTTTACCTCCATATTTAGGCTCTGGATTATCACAAGGTCTTGAAGATTGCTGTGTTCCACCTGCACATGTCACTGTGCAAGTTGTCCATGCATCCCAATCACCCCAGCCACCATGAACTGAAAGGATTAAAATGAACAGTTAAACACAATTACGTAGCTAATTAATGTATCAACCAACCTGGACAGTGTTCATTTTCACATGAAACTTCTTGCAATATCTCTCCATCTTGAGGGCAGTCATGTCCACCATGTTGTGGTTGAGGGGAGCCACAAACACGGTGGCGGATCTTGGTACCATTTTCACAAGTGTTAGAACAAGACAACCATTGATCCCAGGCAGACCACTTGCCATGTACTAAAATGTTGAATTCACAATGATACTAGCCATTCATTTGCTTCAACTGAAATATGTCATTGGGCATTGCAATTATCGGTGCAGTTTTTTTATTGAACTATAGCAAATTTTTACTTGCCCCAGTTGATTGAACAGCAGTTCAATAAAAAATAGCCGTTTTAAGTACAATATCCAATAATCATATTTGGCTATTCTACCTGCACATTGCTGTTCATTGCAAAATCAGTTCTGTCTTGGATACCCTGCTCATTGGGGCAAGCAACACCTCCATATTGGGGCAAAGGAGCATCACACTCCCTGCGTCTCTTCTGGCTCCCTCCTTGGCAGACTTCTGAGCAAGGTTCCCAAGTTTGCCAAAGTCCCCATTGGCCATCAACTAAGGTAATTTTAATTAAGAATAACATACTTGCAAAATATATATCTGTATTTATGCTGACCAGGGCAATCCTGAAGGCCACAATCCTTAAAATCCTCAACTGCTCCAAAGCAGTCCAGACCTTCAAATAATGGAGCAGGATTGTCACAAGTACGATTCCTCTTATGGCTTCCATTGCCACAACTGACAGAACATGATGTCCAAAGGCTCCACACACCCCAATCACCATTAACTAGAAGGACCTTGTCAGTAATGGTTTTCATTTCAATGTATTTTAAAACTCACTGGGGCAATTGTTGTCCATTGAGCACTCTTTTGTTTTGATGGATATCCCAGAACACCTTGATATGGTAAGAATTCATATGCATGAAGGAAAAATGACTTAAGGTCTAGTTACCAATGCCCCCCATATTTTGGTTCTGGTTGGCTGCACTGCCTCTCTGCTTGCTTGTGGCCAGATCCACAGGTCACATCACAGGCACTCCAAGCATCCCAAGGGGACCAATCCCCATTGACTGAAATGAAACTATTTCAGAACATATCCACACTTTTAAGTTAGGTAAAATGTACTTGGACATTCCATAACATTGCACTCTTTTGTAAAGTTTTGATCTCCTCTGCACTTTATTCCATTGAACTCTGGTTCAGGATTAGTGCAATATCTTGTACGGCTTGTATATCCACCATTGCAAGGTTCTGTACAAGATGCCCAGGAGAGCCAGGGAGTCCATCCACCATGGGCTTAATCAATAATAACACTATATATTCATTCATTTTTTTACATTAAAGCTATTTTACTTGGACATTGAGCCACAGAAGCTAGGCATGCTTCGGTTTCTACCAGTGATTGCTTTTCACATGCAGCCTGATTGCCAGAGCAAGAACGCCTTCTTCTATGCTGACCTATCCCACAGGAAACTGTACACACAGACCATGGAGTCCAATCAGAAAGGGACTCTGAAAAGTGTTTGAAACATGAATTGCTCTTTACTCAATAAAATATGTTACCTGTAATAGGCTTGCTTTTGTTTTGCCATGCAGATATTCCAATTCCAGTTGTAATTGTGATAATGAGCAGGAGTACAGCTAGGGGAATTGACACACCAAGGGCAATTTTGGGGTCCCTGGAATACAGGGTGCGAGGGATAAGTTGCAACCAAGTATTATAGTTATTCTGAGCATATAGTTGCTGTTACAGTCTACTTTCTTATACAAAATATTTTTGTCTACTATCTGACTAAGTCCTTCTGAAATATTTTTTTCCTGTACCCTTTATATAACTAATGTGACCCTACTGTGCTGCTGCTCTACTGGAGCCTCCTGTGCACGCAGGTGTTGGCAAGATTAAATGGGTGCCATGAAAAAAAAATCATTACTAAAGTCACAATAAATTACTTGTGTATGTCTTGTTTATGAGTACATAAAATGATAAAGACAATTTACAGCTTCAAATTATACAATATATATTGTGCTTCAATGTCCTTAGTTTTACCCTAGAAGTGGAAAACTTCCATTTTGATATAATTGAGGACAATTCTGGGAGTATAAATGGTCATTAGATTAATTTTAATTAGAAAAATTGTGACTTTTTTGTTTTAATGGCCATAACACCTCTAAGCAATGAGTTTAAATACTAATTGTGACGTTTCACTATATTTTGCTCCAAAATTGACCATCTTTTTTGCCATTTTGAGCCTGCACGCCGTTTTTATTCCATACCAGAACACAATTAGTGGCTTATAACTCCTAGATGGTACAATTTACGTAAATCTTTGTTAAACAAAAAAGTTCCAGCATTAAAAATACCAGGTTTTCTATGTTATATAGCTTTTCATTTGAGTAATGTTCAGCTGCCAAAATTGCATTTGTATCACACTATAATTTGGCTGGAGAATGCCTATGTAGGAGAAACTAGTTTTGGATGCATCTTCCTTTATCAATAGAAACTTTCTTTCTTTGAAAATTATGTTTTTTTCAAATTTTATGGGATGATGCAAAATTAAATTATCTGTGATTTGATGTATTAAAGTCATAGTTTGGCTAAAAAATATTGTAGTTGGAGCTGTCTAAACATTGGTTGCAGGGTAAACCTCGCACCCTGTATATATGAAAAGTAGGAAAACTACTGTAAAATGTTCTACAATTTAATTACAATCATTTGTATAAATTACCACTTTGACTCCTCCTTTTTTGATGCTTTGAACTTCTCTGGATATGCTAACACCATAACACTAGTTATGAGGAGCCAAATCCAGTACCCAAGCTCTACTGATGACATGAGACTGAAGCCAAGGAATAACCCAAAAAATCCACCTGTAGAGCAATAAATTTCATACATCTACTCAAGTCATAATTACCAGACCATGAAAGTCGAGACAAGCGGTAGGGACACTCTTTTGGAAAGCTAAATATCATACTTACAAAACAACAACAAGTTTACTTCAAAGATATTGGATAGAACGATAGAACGCAAACAGGGCAGTCATCTTTCTTTCCATCCTCTCATTTTTTACATTCTCGAAAATTCTGAGCTTTTTTGGAGTTATCTCAAAAAGCAGCAAATGGCACTCCCTACTTAGGGTTAGAAATCTTATCCTGTGTAGTGTTTATTACTGTCCTTTTGGGTAAGGTAGCTCTGGTATGGCTGTAGTCAGTGAACTGTAACTACTCTACTAGAACTGAAATTGTCCCATGCCGTCCTGCCTGTGTAGCCTGCCTTTGTTGTGAAGGATTGTGGGGGTGGCCATCTTGGAGAATTTACTTTATTCCAATTTGGCAGAAGGAAAGAGAAGATGAAGCTGAGGTTTATCTTGCCTATTTGGAAAAAAAGTAAATTCTCCAATATGGCTGCCCCCACAATCCTCCAGGGATGCTATCGAATTTCAGTTCTAGTAAAGTAGTTACAGTTCACTGCTTTAGGCACAATGTCCACCTGTCAATTGTAACCAGGAGAGATATAAACAAAAAAAGGTATCTACCAGTGCTACTAATGAAAATCATGTAGCATATCCAGCTTTGACATTCCATTCCAGGTGCAATATTAAATTGCTCTGTTATTTGAATCCAACATCAGTTATCAGCGGTAGATTCGACATCTACCTATGGATATACTACGTCAAATTTCCCTCGGCCAAAACGGGCTTCAACAAAAGAATTTCCTGCGACGATTCCTGCGACTTTCCCTCCATCTCGCTCAGCCAGTACTGTCTGGCGGCCCAGTCGGTGCAGACAGCCCAGTCCAGGACAAGTAAAAGAGGTTGGGCATGGATGACTGTAGCAGAAGGATGGAACCTTAATAAAAAAGTTGGCACAGGGAAATTTGAGCATGGATGACTGTAGCAGAAGGATGGAACCTTAATAAAAAAGTTGGCACAGTAAAATTTGAGCATGGATGACTGTAGCAGAAGGATGGAACCTTAACAAAAAAGTTGGCACAGGGAATTTTTTGAGCAGCCTAGTAACAATTTGCCATTAAAATCATCTTTTGGAAATCTTGGGTTTCACAAGTTTCTTTTCTGAACTTTCATTGTTTCATCAAATCTTAAAGACTCTGAAGGCCTCAAAAATCACTAAATACACTGTAGTAAATGTGGGGCCAGTAGGCACCATGTTGCTGTCACCCTTGTACAGAACAGTTTATTAATAAGAATCTGTTAATTATGGCTAGCTGAAGAATTGTTTGAAATCCATTTTCAAATATCTAAAACTGTTTTGGAGATATGATGCCATTTAGGTAACTTCAATGACTGTTATGAAAAATGACAAAATTGGCATCATGTTGCTGTTTGGGTCTATCATTAAGGTTCCAGTCTACAGTCATCCATGGGGTGGGTTTATAATTACTATCCGCAGTGGTAGAGTAGTTATACAATACATTACAATTCACTGCTACCAAGGACTCATCAGCAGGGACTACTATGAAGTAGTTTTTCAGCCAACGCCGTTCGAAAACCGAAACCGACGTCGGTTAACGCAAAGTTGGGTTTATTTCAAGTTGTGTATAGTAAATAGTTGCTCAAAGGGGTATATTTGAACTTTTCTTTATTTGGTATTGGAAAGAAGGTATTATTACTTAATTTTTTACTCTATTGTGCTCCTGGAGTAATGCTGCTAAAATGAGGCATTCTAATCTTGTCAAGAACTGGCCATCATTTACTACATAGCAGAAACCCGAAACCGAAACCGTCTTATTTTGAAAACCGAAACTGACTTATTTTGAAAATCGAAACCGACAGTCGGTTCCAAAACTGAAAACCGCATGCGCATGGTCTTAGTTTCTCTGATAGTATATTACATATGATAACATATCGATGGCAGCCATTGAGGTACTATAATACTATTATAGTACTTCAATGATGGCAGCACAATTCTCCATCGATTGCTATTTCGGTGAATGGTGCAATAACTACAGTACATACGACAGTAACAGTGGACAAGTTAGTTTGTTAGTTTCAACAAAGGAATATACTACAGTACGTGTATTGAGTGAATATTAGCGGTGTCTCTCATCTTTAACTTTCAAAGTAAGTCAATTTCAAAGCATATTTTGAATGTTTGTTATTATATGATAATCAGTGCACTTCTACCTGAGAACTTCCTTCTTAAGGATAATTAACCATATGGGCACACTACTGACACTATAACTATATCAATTTAGTAAATGTGGCTCACTGGCTCCGCAAATCTCTACTCAGGAGGGCATACATTGGGAAACAATTTTCATAAATAAAAGAACTCTAAAATTTAGTGGAATATTCCCTAGGTCCTAGCTGTTATACGGGTACATGCCTAAAATGTATTTTCGGCTGCTCATTTTTCGTTTTTCGTATTCACTCTAAAAATCCCCTTTTGACCATTCTGAAGAAGAGTACTGCAACTTTCAATTTTATTTGATATTACTTTGGGTAATATTATCCTAAATAATTTACAGTGACACTTCAATAAACTGTGTTACTAGAGTTTGTTTAACTATTGGATACTAGAGTTTATTTTTGCACTAACAGGGTTTTTGCTTTCTTACACTACCAGAAATTAATTTGGATTCTACGCCGTATAGTATTAGCCCTAGAAAAAGACGTGCACACTGCACAGTTGTTATGTTTTTACGTCGTAAAATCATATATTGTTGGATTTACCCATAGACAGTAATAGATTATCTTACTGTCTATGGATTTACCCCATACACAGCCTTAATTGTTTCCAAAGTATAGCTCTATACTTGAGCGAGATGCGAGTACACTACGCCATATTACTTCTCCCACACTACAGCATATCAAGTGAAAATGTGCAGGCTAGACCGGCTATACACAAACATATCCCAACGACATTTTTCCCGCCAATGTGCCCTTGTTCTGGCATCTTGGCCACAAAGCTTTCGCCTGACTGCTCGCTCATACATATATACAATAGAACTCGCTTTCGGTTTGTTAAAATTCGAAGAAGATGTACTGTCACGTCTCATAGTTGGTCGTTAGCTGGCAGGCTGAAAACTCTAGGCGTTATGGCGGACGCCATTGACAAGAAGAAAAAAACTTGCTGTGCTGCCTCTGCCGTCTAAGGTTACTTTTTACTATCATCTCGCCTGTCTGTGCTGTGGCCGGTTGGCCGATGAACAAGATGTCGGAATCTGTTCTAGTGCAGCCCGGTTTCTGCCGCTGCCCAAGCGGCCCTTCCACGTGTTTCTAGCGTAGTTGGTGCAATAAGAAGTTATATTCAACGTCGAGGTTGCTTCAAGATTAAACGAACGAGGCGTTTCTGGATCAAACTGATCGGGTGAATAACAAATATGAAATGTGACAACAAGACATTCGATCCTCGAGAAAATTAATGTTGCCAGAATTGGCATGGTTAGGACCTGTCATTTGTTATTACTTCTGCAATTGCTCCATTTGCCGAATATATTTTGTCCGTGAGTCAACCCTTCTCGCCCATGCTCTTTTTCTACATCGCCGGCCGGCGATTTACACCATCCTCGATCTGCGTGGCACTCGGGCTGCTTCCTCTGCAGGCCATTTGGGCAGCCGACCGATGATGATGATGCAGTACAAATCATCGCCGGGCTGTAAGCGGGTGCGACCTGCGACGTGTAGTGCTGGCCGGCTGGAGACGAGAGGAATCGTGCAACTCTCTCCTGTTCGTCCATGTTAGTCGAAGATTCAACGGCATTAGTGGAGCTGAGAGCCACAAGAAAAGAAGAAAAAGGAAATTTCATGTGCAAAGTGGGAATTAGTAAAGAGGAATTGCCAAGTCAGGATACTGGTGAGTTGGAGACATTATAAAAAAAATCGGGTTGCTTTCTGAATTAAGGTCGTCAGGGTTTTTGTCCGTTTTAAGTTATTGTCTTTTATCGAAGTAGCTTTAGCTTTTTGCCGACCAACATTGTAAAAGCACTTTTTTCTATGCTGTAACCATAATGCAATCTGGTGGAGCCATTTGCAGAATCGTTCATTGGTATAATTGAATACAATTCAATAAACGGATCACGGCAATTCCGTCATCCATGGTCAAGATCGTCCATGAAGAGCGAGACTATTTTTCTTGCTTCCTTCGATGATGTCATCCTCTTTTCCTCAAGAATTTACTGACATTGGTTGGTACCTCGTCACACAACCCGGCCGGAAACTTGAGTACGATGCGGCAACTCCCAGCCCAGCTCCTATTTTACATTTTTGGACCCTTGTCCCGGTCTCCTCTAGCTCTCCGTCCTCTGGCTGCAGCAGTCCCCTAAGAGCACGCCGCTGGTACATTGACCGCAGCGGAGGCCGTGCTTGATGCAAATCCGCACTTGGAAAAAAGATTCCTAAAAAGCAGTCTGACCGAGGGAGGGAACAGAGGAAACAAACGGGCCAAGAGGCGACAGAGAGAGAGAGAAAGAAAGAGAAAGAAAGAGCGAGAGAGGGAGAAGAAGAAGAAGAAGAGAGCGAGTCGGATTGAGTGAGACCCGCAGGGAAAAGTCCACGCCGTAGCCGGCAACTCCCCCAACGAGACCCCGCCGGCCCCGTACAAAAGACAGACAGACAGACCAACAAACAGACGGGCGGACGTTCCTATATTCGGTTTTCTGATTCGGTCTCCGGCTGCTCTGCCTGCTGCCTGCTGCCGGCTTTGGCTTTTGGCTTTTGCTCGGACCAGGGTTGCCAGATGTTTTGAAAGCTGTGGTGCCAAATTTTACTCAAAATGGTACCAGTTTTGCCCCAAATTTATTTTTGGCTCAAATTAGGGGGTAAGCCACACACTCACAAAAATAAGTAAAGTTTTTATTGCTGTTTTGCATGTTTCAGGCAAGGTTAAGTTTTCAAAAAAAGCCAATCAAAATTTTTACTTAATAGGAAACGTAGGTCCCAAATAGGTGCCAAATCCCCAGATATATTTTGGAGTCCCCAAGGAGGTCAAAATGGTTCCAGATTCGGGAATCTGGGGCCAAAATACCCCAATCTGGCAACCCTGGCTCGGACGACTCGCCGACTCGCCGGACTCGGACGAGAGAAAATAT
>LR140643.1:0-12591 GCA_900659605.1 Tisbe holothuriae | reverse complement strand
GAATATACAGTATCATGTCTCATAAAGGACAAATAGATCACTTTACGACCCAATTAAAGGCCGTTTGCAAAGGCAGAGTGCAAATAGAGCAAGTACACAAAGATTAACCGAAATGTCACCAATTAGACGATGTGTACTCGTATACCCGGAATATGATAGTAACATGTCACAGCACCAACTATAAGAGATCGTTATTATTAATGATGTCTCTCCCCTCCGTTTTCGTGATAATAATTACCACGTTCAAGTGGCCTTTTCCTTCATCTTCATCATTCCATTTCCCATCCTCCTCCTCTTCCTTCTTTTGAGTCCTCTTTCTTTTTCAATCTTCTCCGCGTAAAGTGTATGCAAAGTCTTCTTACTACTTTTCGGGTGGTGGTGCTGGCATACATGCGGAGGGAGGGGCTAGTGATGCGGTAAAGAGCATTGGTAGTAGTGTCAATGAACGAGACCATCTCTCTCTCTCTCTCTCTCTCTCTCTCTCTCCACGTTCTCCACTCATCCGTTTACGTGGTCTGAAAGTGGGAGGAGTACGAAGAAGACGGAAAAGAGTCTGCTAGCTGTGTATGTTTAAGAGAGAGACATCTTTGAGAGATGGACACTTGAGAGCACTGGACTTGACCCTATTTTCGACCATATTGACGGGGACGCACCCGATTTAGAATGGTATTAAGTAGTCAATAATAATTGGGAACTGGATATGTGGCATTGTTCTCACCTTGACTTTTACGTCAATGTCATCTCGAGCTGCTGTCAGATTGAAGACTCAACATAATCAAATACTATTAGAAAGCGAAAGGTCATTTTTGCCGTTCTGGCTAGCTGTCAATTTCTGAATCATGAATATCATTAATTAAATCGTTCTTCCCTGTTCCAGGTGCCTCTTGTGTGACCAGCTATCATGGCGTTGCTGCATCGCTTCCTGAGGCTGAACGATGAGGGTGAGACTGGCGTGTTCACATTCATTGTGACCAGGTCGGTGACCAGGGACAATCACAGGGATGTGACCAGCAAGGATTTTAGGTAAGCAGTGAGAACAACTAACATATCTGCTGTGGTTTTGTGGCCAGCTGGTAACTGAAGTCAAAATTTGACTAGCATTATGACTCTAACCGCTGCACTGCTTTCATGAATGTCTTTTCGACCAACCTCAAAGAAGATTTCAAGGCACGCCAACAATCTCCCTGGAACTTGCTGCTGTAGTACTACGACATGGTTTAGTTGTAAAAGCTGAGATTCTTCTGCCTCAAAAACTGAAATAAAAAGGTAGAAGAAGAAAAATGCATGTCCTGTGCAGTAATTTAAACTTGAGATTTTGCACAGGGACAACGTGCTAGGTGTAGAAAAGAGCTTGTACAGTAGAAATAAGACAATGGAGGCTGTAACCATGCTAAACATTGCAGAATACAGGCTAGAGCATAAGTTCGTGTAATGACGTTGTTTGAAGTACGGACCTTTGGAACACACAGCCTGGACATTTAGGATTATGCTTTTTACTCTTACATGAACACTGAGAGTAAAGTGAGTAAAAGCAACGTTTCAGTTAAAATTTTATATTTTAGAACTCTAATCCTTTTTCCTCTTTTCCGTCTTTCGCACAAAAGCCTCAAATCTCCGGCGGCGGTCTCTCTCTGAAAGTTGCAGATACGATTGAAACCGCCTCGTTTTGTATTGATACAAACGACGGCGGACAAAAGGATTTATAAAAAGCAGGCTTTTGCTTCTTCTCCATTTATCGCCGCTGTCGTTTCCTGAATCATAAACTGACACACAATGGGAGATCATATTTTTACTCAACTGTTGAGATGGGTTTCAAAACATATTTATGTAATTTTTCAATATTTGCTATACACCCCTGTTTATATATTTTAGGGCGCCACCTTTTCAGGTTCAATGCAATAGCACATCGTAATCACAATATTCATCATCATGCCAGTGTGGGGAGTCAACGAGTGACTTACGATCACGGCTGCCACCCACTTATGTGAAATTTATTTTTCATAACAGCCCTTCACACCCCCTAACGTATTACTGGTTTGAATAAGCTCAAACATATCTTCTTATCATTTAAAAGTACATTTGTACCCTTTAATAACTTAATCATTCTACTGTATGACCTCCCTAACTTCTCCCTAACACCTGTTACATCTCCCTAAGTTCTTCCCTAAGCTCTCTTACGTCTCCCTAAAACACCTTAAATATCATTATCACTTTGTAACTACTTCCAGAGTAATGTTTAAGTATAGTGTGATAGTAAAGGAGCAAATAAACTAAACAAAAGTAAAGTAATGTTTTTGAAACCCACCTCAGCGCTCTGGGGGAATAAATGATTCTGAGCTAGATAGGCGTCTGTTGCAAATAAAACTTTCCTCATTCATATTAGATTGAGATGTTTCATATTCCGCTGCTGTCAAAAGATGGATTGAAAGACTCATCCGATCTACATATTGGGTCGAACAATCTTTCTCGGAAAGTATGATCGTTGATGGATTCACTACAGAACAGGATATTTTAATACTTTGCCTCTTCTACTTTTAAACTTTACATGTGATAATAGACTCATGTTTTCATTACTTACTCTCCATTTGGGTTTTCAGAGGGCATATTCTAAAAATAAGACTCTTCTCACATTACACTTGATCCTATTTGAGTGTTCTTCTTCCATTGTGCTTCAAAGGCCACTCTCGTCTCTCAATTGTTCACCATTGGGGTTCCGTAAGTATCTCAATTGTTCACCAGTGGGGTTCCGTAATGGGCTTCGTTTCCGGACCGTTCTTGGAAACCGATATTATTGGACTTGCGAATTCTAGGGTGACATAAATGACGCATATGCAGCTGTTGCTTCATATTACAGAATGCGAATATCGGTAACATATCATATCTATATTGCAGTCCATTTTGCTTTCAATTACACCTTATTCATAACAATCTTACCAGTGTTAAGGTTATTCCGCTTCATTGATGGTTTGCAGGTACAAATACAGATCAGTTTTATCCTGTATTGGAAATTAAAATATGAGAAGCAAGAAGTACGTATTGGTTTTTTAACAGAAGGAAGTCGCTGCAGGTCTAATTTCTATTAATATCGCTGGGAAAAGTTCTATTCCGGCTTTACTTGACAGTTTAAAAGGCAATAGCGGCAAGAAAGAACGGTATTGACATTTAACCAGCAAGCCGCAATTAACTTTTTCCATTAGAGAGTTGATGCTAATTGAATCAGAGCTTCAACCCTTTTAATTTCTTTAATCTTGGACATCTTGCCCTTGGGCACATTTTAGAGCAAAAGAACTTTCTGTCCCTGCTGTTAAAACCCTCTCTTCAAAGGCTTTGTTGTTGTTTAGCAAAGTCTTTTATTTATCTTTTTGAGCATAAAAGTACAAGAGAGAGAGAATGTTGGATGTACGCGTAAAGTGCACATTAAATATGTAGGAAAGATTCTAAAATTAAATACTTACTTTAGAAAGCCTGATGCACTGAGACTGTGGTATTTTTGAATAATGTTACACCCCTAAGTTGGAATTTTTGCAGCGCGTCAGACATGTTAATCTTGTAAGTGAAGTTTAAAAACCATTGGGTTATAAACTCAAAAGTAGGCTGTCTGGGCACTTAAACAGCATTTAAGGCATTTTAATCTCTCTGGAGATTAACCATGCTTAAAAAGTTTTAACTGCTCTATAAAGCCATGTTGACTTATGGCTAGCACATGAGGTACTTTGATGCCATGACATTCTTACTTCAAACTATCCAGTATGTTAAAATGAACTTTATAAGCGTTAAACGTCCACCCAAAAATCCGCCGGGCACCCTATCGGGCACCCCACCGGGCACCCACCGGGCACCCACCGGGCACACCATCGGGCACCCACCGGGCACACCATCAGGCACCCACTGGGTACTCTTATGATTTAAACTTTAAAGATTACTTAGATTAATTTTTAAGTAAACTACAGCCGTACAAATGCATAAAAAATGTTCTTTTTAAATTGAAGAGTACTTTTAAAAAGTTCTTTTTAAATTGAAGAGTACTTTTAAAAAGTTCTTTTTAAATTGAAGAGTACTTTTAAAAAGTTTTCGTGCCCCAAGCGCGCTGCGCGCGCGGGGCACAGGGAGAAGGGCGTTCTGGGGACCAGTAATACGGGTTTAGAACCTTGAAGAGTGCAAGTAAATCCAAAAACATGCCTAGGCCTATAGGCATAGAGGATGCCCGGTGCCTGAAAAGGGTTCCCGATTGGGGTGCCCGATAAGGGTGCCCGGTTGGGGGTGCCCGGTTGGGGGTGCCCGGTAAGGGTGCCCGACGGATTTTTGGGTGGACGTATCGGGTATATAAATGAACTTGCAGGAGATTAAAAGCATTGTGCGGTTATATGGATGATAAAACTGCAATGATTCGCATGACGTTTTGGTTAATCAAACTTGAGAGTTGGGATAACGGTTAAGAATAACAATTTAAAAACAATTCTTCTTTTCAATGGATTTCATTAACATGTTTTATGAGAACGGGTTGGGTTAGAAGCAAGCAAAAACAACTGAATTTCTTGAGAGCCAGGGTTAGTAAGAATAATGAATAATGTATGCTCTCAATTTGCATAGCAGAAGCATCCTCTTTTATTCCAAAATTCAATCCATTATTGATTGAAAAATCGAATGTAGCAAGAGAACAAAGCATTTGAAGGCATCCAAAGTCTGTCTGACAAACCCTCGCGTAGAAAAGAGTCAGGATTGAACAAGAATCATCATCATCATCATCTCAGGTTTCCATTCAACTGTCACCATCGTTCATTCATTGTCAGCTCTTTGGGGAGAGACATTGATTTGAAAGTGTTCAGATGATCTTGTAATATTATAACTTTATTATAAAGATGAAAGAGAATATAAGGGTTTCCTTAATAATTTAGAACATTTTTAACAGCTACATTTTAAGTCTCACTGGATCCTCTTCCCACGGTCAATATATTTGACCTTCTAAGCTTGACTCAAAATAAAGTGTATGCCCAATTCTTTCTCCCTTTGTGGAAACTTTCATTTCAGTGTTAAAATATATATAAGGCCATTTTCTTCATCTCCTCTTCGCCTTTCTTCTTCCTTTCGTTTCACGCCTCCTCTCTGACAGTCTTAGAGCTCCAGAGGCGAAAACTGCACTCACCAAAATATAGACAAGAAAGCCAAAACGAACTTGGATTCGCTTCCAAACGGAGAGAGAGAGAACAAGTCGTTAACATGAAAAGAGATTTAAACTTTTTTTGAACTGTGATTTTTCTTCATTTTTCCGCTTCAAATCCAGGATTTTCATTTTTTAGACATTTCCAATTACTGAATTGGACAACATAATTATCCGGGAAAATATCATTTTCTTGAAAATTTCCCTAAAGATTTGCCCTAAATATAAAAGCACATTCATTGTCAATATAATTTTGCGGGAAACTGTCTTATGGTTCAATCTGAGTACTGTTGATGCCTTCTTGGATCTCTTCAGGGGTCTAAACAACAAGTCTATAGACGTGAAATGCCCCTGAAAAGTTCTGTTCATTCCCTAACCACAGTCCGCTCTCTACTTCCCCACCTATGCCCATGGGAGGCATCACTAAGAGAATCTTGATTTACATTTTTGCTGGTAGAGTAGGAAAAAAGCGGTGTGTTTTCCGTCCTCCTTCTTTTGTTCTTTTGAGCGTCAAATCTGGAGCCGCGGGGTCTTCCTTAAAGATCAAAACAACGAGCCGTCCTTTTGAGGCAATGGTAAACAACTGATATCCCATGGGGAAGAGAGAGATCTATGGAATTGGCTGTCATACGTCTATGACACAACTGTTCATGTTGAGCTCCGAGATTAATTAAGAGAGCATCTCTTCCAGGATTTTTAAAAGGTGTAATCTCATTACGAATTCTCCTTAAGCCTCTTGTGTGCCTGCGTACGACGGACAGACATGTGAAGTGGGGAGGCTTACACACACACGCACGTAAACACATACCTAATGTGAGCTGAGACTGAGAGTAGTATATAATTATTATTATCACCAAAATGGGAGAGAGAGAGAGAGAGAGAGAGAGAGAGAAATGCTGTCGGAATCAGACTTGTATGAATGCTTTGGTTGACATTGTATGCTTATTGAAGGTTAAATTAAGCTCCTCTGCAAGTGAAGTGTATCCTCCACACCGTCACCGGGAGACACTAATTTCCGTGTGTATAAGTGGATCCAAAATGTCTGTGAAGGACCTTTCCTGTCAAATGCACACACACTCTCCGATGATGGTAATGATGATAATAATGGTAATGTCAGCATTGCAGTCGCTAATGTTAAAGATATAATGCTTGAAACGTTACCTTTAATGTCGTTAATTGCAATGTGGTATTAAAATTAGTATTCATGCGGTTTTAAAAGGTTTTAAAATGCATACCTCGGTGCAAAAAGCATTTTTCTGTCCTCCGACGGACTTACGACTTCTTTGAAAGGCTAATAATCTATTCCGGATGTATAATCTACTTTTTCTTTCAAAGTCAGCAATCTTCTTGTTCTTTTGTTACTGAAAGTAGTCATTTCGGAGCTGAGTCCATTATCGATTCGTGCGTTAAGAGCGGGTGCTTATTTCCCAATCGCCCGGCCTTCCCTCTCAAAACGTTACATTTACCATTCAAGACTCCGTTAAAACCCCATCAATCAACGACTTTTACGATTCCTTTCATAGCTCCATAAAGCCTTTAATTAACCTTTGTTTCAGCTACGGCTACCACCGTTGGGCCGTGGCCTTCGCTCGCCATGAGAAGACGTTGGGCATCTACCTGATGTGGCGCAACCCGAGCGAGGGCATGCGGGTCAACCTGGACTATACCATCACTATGCTGAACCGGGACCACTTTTCACTCAACCAGGCATTTGTCAAGAAGGGAGTCAACTTTATGAAGCAAGCTCCAGGTAGGTTTAGACTTTACCATCCCACTAAATGCTCTATATGCTTACTTTTTTATTTCAGTGAATGGCAATCGCAAGTTTGTCCTGTTAACGGTACTAGAGGATCAGCATTTCATGGACAACAATGGAGAGTTCCAACTGGAGGTTGCCCTGTCTAATATCAAGTCACAATTTGAACACAGGTAGCAGTCATTGTTAAACCATAGAACATAATCATGGATAGGTGTCATTTGCAGATTCAAGATCAACCAGTCCATCTTTGCAACGAGCTCTCGACTGAGCAAGATGGAGACGAGCTACTTCAAATATGGCCTGTTTGACTGGAGTCTGTCCCTGTACCCGTCCGGCAGATCGGACTCTCAGCTCGGTGAGTCCTAAAAAAATAGCTCTAAACACTCACGCACACCCCACGTCAGTAATATAAGAACCGGCTCCTACGATGACTGGAGACACGGTGGTTCATAATGGGAAAATAATTACGACTATTTGCACTCTTATGACCACGGTGCCATTTCAACCACCGGCGCTAGCTGAACGCACGATATTATACTCATAATTATATATATTAACCACCCCAGCTAATGCAGGAGAGGGCGACGCCGTCGTCACTGGAGTGGGCGCCAAAGTGGGCGCTGCGGCCGCCATGAAAGGTAGCGACAACAACGGGCTTCATCCGAGTTTGCATTTCCATCCTCCTTTAAATAACGATATTTGCATGGCATTTTGACATAACTTCAGTGGTTTGAATATCTGTTAACAAGACTTGGATTGCAGTAGATAGAGTCTCAAATTTCAGTTTCTTATAATATTTGTGATTTTCGTCAGAGAAATCCGATACAGTTCTGACGCCAGTTTTTGGGTGTTTTGATGCCAACTCCAGATCGTTCCATCTTCATTTGATATGAACAGGAGGAAAAAAAACTTTTCCGCGTTTATATTCATTTGTGTTTTTCTATCTTTCCTTTATTTCGACCAACCTTTGATCCTCTTGTGAGTAATTATACGTAGTAACTAATGACCTCATTGAGGTATAAAATATTATAATTTAATGCATTACTCCGGTTCCCCTGGCTGAGTGGCATTTTCATATATGTTTAATATCAATGTTCCTCCACGCATTGCCTTGGTATTTGCATCTAAAACTGCATACTTCATTACCATTTGCACTTTTCATCCTAAACAGAATATTATTCTACAATATGTAAGTAGTATAAATTAAAATATACACCAGATTTGACCCTTGTAATGCAGAGAAAACCATTTTAGCTGACATTATACTAAGATAAGGTCATGTTATCTTTGCAGGCACCTCTGATTCACTTCCCCAGCTTGGTGTGAGCGACCCTAGCGGAGGGCCGAACCATTCCACTACGATGACACTCTACCTGAGCAGGCACACCGGGCTGGACAGGTCGTGCAGGGTCAAGTTTAATCTCGTTATTGGGGAAGGAGAGAGGTATTTGTTTAATATCACAGACTACTGTGATTTACAGTATTCTATGCATTCTACAAACCCATATTTCTATGTTTATCTGCATAATCTGGTACTCTGGCCGGCAATACATTACTTTCCAATACACTCAATTTTGATTGCAATATTTGTGTACTCGTGCCGCATTGGCAGCCGTATCTTAAATGAGAAAATGCAGAGAAGCGGAAAGAGAATATCTCACTCTCATATTGACAACAGACACTTGGTTCCTAAACCGTGTTTGCACAAAGCTTCTTGTCGTTCCCGACCAAACACGAACTCAGTAAGCTCGACATACGAGAAATTATCATTTGATAAGTTTATTTCCTGATTTAGTTGGGTAAAATCAATTTTCCCTTTCCAGCGCCGTCGAGTCTGGCGTCCGCGATGAGGTGTCCGATTCTGACGGTCGCAGCTACGGTTGGATGCCGCGCGCAAAGATGGCGGACATCGTGGCAAAGGGAGGGCTCAGACTTGTGGCGCAGTTGGAGTCCGTAAATACGGTAAAATAGTTTTAAATGTCAAGTAATCTTAATCGTTCCGGTTCAACTTAAGTCAATATTTAAAATGTCAATTAAATTCTTAGAATATCTGCTAGTCTTGCTTTAACTGCATGCAAGTTTTAAATTCCAACAACCATTATCCACTAAAATACCAAATGAAGTAAAATGCCAATAATATACATTTAAATCATTAACTTGCACTGTGTCTTTAATCTTCAACAGGTTAGCATGATTGAGGTTCCCGTGGTCCCCCCGAACCCCATCGGCATCCCCTTGTACGACAAGGACAAGCTCGCCTGGGAGTTGGAGCCCGACATGATCGGGGACACGTTGAAGCTGAGGCTCATCCACAAAGATGCAAAGAACATTCCGAGGAATCATATCAGGTATGGGAAATATCAAGTTTTTTCTTCGGGGATCAATCAGCAACATTAAACTTAGTTAACATAATTTTAGAATATACAATTCGACATCAAGGCGAAAATCCACGCAATGCAAAATTTATCACTTTTCTATTCAAAACAGGAGTACTTAAAAGGAGTTTCATAAAATAGTACGGTATCCTATAAAATGCCATGATAAGACCTTTCCTGTTAGTTTTAAAGTGGCCCCTCCGCCCTTTAGTGTCAAGTCCGAAAAGAGGAAATTACACACTTTTTATCACCTTCGATATTGGTGGTGCATCCTGATGCCCTTTTTGCAACAAAAACATTTGAAGGGCATTTTAATGTACATTAAATGCATCGGATCATGCCATGAACGGTGTCATTTTTCAGATATGTTGCCTGGTCCGCGTACCTCCTCAAGGACCAGACCAAACTCAAAGCCCTCGGCGTCGGCGAACGCGACAGCGCCGCCAAACTGCCCCTCGACCGCAAGCTCTACTTTCAATACTTTGTCCAGGACGACTCCGACTCCGGCACGCTCATGGACACCAAGATCCTCAACAAGGAGATCACGGACCCCAGCCTGGGCTACCTGACGTGCAGGACCAACGTCCGGATCCACATTGAGTGGCTGCAGTCGTGTCTGCTGTTCCAGTCGACATACGCGCACTATGACGACGTGACGCGGGTGCAGACGTTCCAGATGCGGCAGGACATCCAGCACCTGAGGGTGGAGAACGAGGTGCTGGAGCGGCGGCTGGCGAGCTATGAGGACACGGCTGGGGTGGTGGATCTCGACAGTCTGGAGGGGCGGAGTCTGCTCGGAGGTGGGCGGAGTCATCCGTCGTCGCTTCAGGAGGAGGATGAAGAGGAGGATGACATTGGGGCGAATGATAATGGGAATATTTAAGTACTAGTTTGAAATGTGACTCTATACCAAACACATTGCTTAACTACATATAGAATAAGGATTAAGGAGGTGGAGGTTGTTGTTACAAATGGGCAATGGACTATGAGGGTGCTGGAACAAAGAAGGACGGAAGGTTAAGGAATATATATAGTATATTACTATATAGGGTCCTTGGAAGGGAAGAATATGCGAGTACATGAGAATGGGGGACAGGGAGCCATGGGACTGGCTCTCAATAACCCGAATATCAATTGAGAAGGAGGAAAAGGAAGCGAACATTAGGAAATATCAAGGAACATATCAACTAAACAACTTTGAGAGGAGGTGCATACACGTACCATATATTGCAACTTAAGTACTATTTGATCTTTAACTCCCAATGTACTAAAGCGCCAAAATAATATACGGATTTTGTCATTAAACCCATATCTCTTATCTTGCTGTACAAATAAAAGTAACGATGCATTATTCTATTTCTGAGTCAGTTTTCAATTTAACATTAAAAACACCAAAACGTATGCAACGCCGTTATTGTTTACGTTAAATAGCTACAGTGCAGTGCCCCTTTTTAGATTTAGTTATTTGTGGCCTCTGAATTGAATGCGTGGTAGCCGTGATCGCAAGTCGCTCGACTCCGACCCAGAAGGTCGTGGGTTCGAATCCCCCCCCAGTGGCATGATGATGAAAATTGCGATCACGGCGTTCTAGTGAATGAACCGAAAGGTAGTGCCCAAAAATATACAATAAGGGATCACTAGAAAAATATTAAAAAAAGTCAAACGAATATCGGCTTCAGAACGTTAGGAATCTTGTGTGCGGATCGGGGTAAATAATCGACGAGAGTGAGAATTAAGCTACTATAGAAGTTTTAACTCATAATTAATTAATACTCGAACACCCAGGGAGTGCGAGTAAAATTTAATAGATCGAGCTGAGGCTTCTCAAGCGTTTAGTGAGAATGCTCATCTAACTGCGAATGCGTACAATGTATTTTGATTAATCAATTTGAGTAAATCTACACTGTAATATTGAAACAACTTTGTAAGTTATGATGTTTTAAGGGTATTGTGTAATGTGTATGTCTCTTAGCATCAGAAAAAAAATGTGATCCATCTGAACTGGGTTGATCTAGCCCAAGCGTTCTTTCCTGCTGTCCTCAATGAGCTTCCCAATGGGCTTTTCGACATCCTTCGGGGCTAGGATGCCCATTCTGACACACTCTTCCTCGCGAATCTCCTTCAAATCTGTGAACAGGATATCTTCCTCCTTTAGGGCATCCAACCATAATGGGTCCTCCTGAGACTGGCAGTATCTCAGAGTAGTATCTGCGACGATTAGTGTAGATGTTAATCACTACTCCTTTTCCTGATCTTGAAGGACCTATATCTCTGCTTTGGGGCAGTTCTCATTAAAGTCATTTTTGTAGGTCCATGAAGAAGATATCCTCATTGTTCTGAAATCGGTCATTCCACAATGCAATGTCACCTTTGTTTCTTCCCCCCAATGACGTAAAGTGCGCCTGCAGCGGATCGTACGTGTTTATCGGAACATTCACAATATAATTGATTTTCCTGGTGTATGTGGACTCATCCAAGTAGCTAGCTTGCTTCTAATGTATACCCCATCCCACCAAAGCGACTAATAATGCTTACTTTTATTGCCTAATTAACTTTCCATGAAGAGAAATAACAGATTTCTTATATTTTCCCAGGCATCTGTTAATTTAGCCACAACCAGGAAATTGAAAGGATTGTTCCTTTTGCTTTCCTCATTTAACAACACTCTCAAATGCCATTGCATTGTCCACCGATCAAAATCGCATCAATTTCCCGCATAACAAAAGCAAACTATCATTGGAAATCATGACAAGTTCACAAATTAGAAATAAATCACGACCAAGAATCCTATAACTAAGTTATAGGATTCTTGATCACGACCAAAACGGAATCCATAGACGAGCACGCGACTGCCGTCAGGTGCTCTACAACACACATCTACATACGCCGTCAACAGGTGTGCGCGCGTCTCAAAAGCCGCCTCCACACCGCCCGACCGGAACCCTCCTTGACGTCCGTACGGGAAATTGCCTTAACACGGTGTCGTTGGGTAAGTTGCCCGACCGGAACCCTCCTTGTCGTCCGTACGGGAAATTGCATAAACCAGCTTCTCGTCGGGCATGTTGCCTCCAGTGGTGAACGCACTCACTCACATCCGCTGGAGCGTGGGTTGGTCGTTCATCCTGGTTTTGCTGCACTGGTCGCATATAAGGAGAAGTTGAGATAATCACTGAATGCGACTTCCAGTTTTTGGAGAGTTTTTAGCATGTGAATTTGTTTGATGAGGCAGATGGTGGTTAAACAGTTAAAGAGTTGACGTTTAGACGTGTGAACTGGGTAAATATGCCGTGTTACATCAA